>JASCZW010000225.1:0-194410 GCA_034211315.2 Aedes japonicus | reverse complement strand
AAGGGTAGTAACGATAATTATGCCAGTGAAGTGGAGTATCTGGAAGTGAAATTCCGGCAGAGGCAGAACTGGAGTAAGTTTCTTTCGGTTTCCTACGCCAGGCCATCCGCTAAGCGTTTTAAAGAATGAACGCATTCAAAAACGTAAAAGTGTTCTGGGATATAACGACAACTTTTCGCAGTATTCAAAACGTTTTTGCAGTCTACATTTTCATGGTACATATGTCGTGTATTTTTTTAAACAAATCAATGTCTGTTACTAAAGAACCTTCTTGTTTCTTCAGAAAAGCCTGCTTGTATTTCAGATACGAGCAACCCAGACTGGATTCCTTCTAAAAATCTTCTCAAGGACTCATCGGGACAATGCAGTAAGCTACACATTTTTTAAGCCATCTGTTTATTAACAACAAATTATTACTTTTAGGTAATCAGTAAACAACTTCCAGTTGCTCTGATGATGAGGAGTTGAGGTCATCAGATGCATGTCGAAAATGTACATTAGCAACCTCGTCAGGAGTATCCAATCCACATAAAGGAGTTCTGATAGTTCTAACGTTTGCATTAAAAAATATGGACAAAAATTTATGAAATTGAAATTTCATGGGTATACCTTCACCCGCACTGACCAAACTACCCATGCAGTATCAATCATAGTAAACTCTGCGTCACTTTACTCAATTTTTGAGTACAATTTTATGTTATCTCTTTTCTCTCATGGAAATGTTACTCAATTTTCGTAAAAAGTGGATCTATTCAAAAATTGAGCTGATCCACTTTTTAACGAGAATTGAGTAACATTTCCGTGAGAGAAAAAGAGATAGCCTACAATTGTACTCAACAATTGAGTAGAATGACGCGGGAGTGTAACCCATGAGTCAGCAGACAAAATTTGACAGCTCTATCAGTCGAACTCTAACCGTGAAGACAAAAACAGAGAAGCAACTCCGTTCAGAAGTGTGCGCGTTCAAAGAACGGCACCCCACCGCGTCAAAAACGGACATCGCGCGGCACTTTGTGGAGCCGGATACGCCCGTTCCGGAATTCACAACCCTTGATACTATTAAGGTCTGTACTCGAAAAAAATGCACCAGACAAAAATGTTCACCAAAAATTTATTTTATGTGGGATTTTCTTGAAGAAATGAACTAATACATATGGATTATGTTTCGGCATAATTACTTTTTTCAATTTTCTTTCCTTCACTGAAAGCCCGCACCTATCCCTTAAGACCCCTCAATACATTTTGTGCAATGGTGGAGCCGACCTTTTTGGTCACTTTCACCCATTTTTCCTTCAACTCCAGCTCGTTCTTCAACACCTTGGACGATTTTCGAACTTTGGCCTTCATTATGGCCCAAAAACCTTTCCACCAGACGAATCTATGGTGTATTTGGGGGGTTGGCGGTCTCTGTACCAATCCAACGTCGATCGCGTGGCATGATGCCAGGCCCGGCCAAAATAATGTCTCGCCTCCGTGGGACCGCAGAAAGGGCAACAGACACTTCTAGAGGCACTCGGTGCGGGCAATTTCGCTGTTGTGATATGGCCTGCCAGAGAAAGTATTTTTGGCAACGTAGAACTCCAGCCCCGGTATCTGTTTTGCGTTTGCCTTGGTGTAGATTTCTTCGTCCATAACCACATATCGGTTTCCTAAACAACTCTCGAGACAACTTCCTTGCGTCGGATTTGGCCACCGTGTTTTGTTGATCACGCTGGTTCGGTGCCTTGCGGACCGTGAATACACGAAGCCTAGCTCGTTTCATGGTTTGTTAAATAAACCAGGCGAAACACTTTGTCCTTCAGAGCCACTTTGCGAATCGAAAGGTTCGGATTACACTTGAAATATGCCAACACCATCCGGGCCTTCACAGGGTCAACTTTCTTCGATTTTCTTCTACTTCCAGCTCGCCGCTCGGTCATCTGGGACTCCTTAAGACGATTTTACCACTCGAGACACAGTTGTATGGGTGATTCCCAGTTGTCTTCCGATCAATCTCATGGTCGCAGTCGGATTTTCCATGACGAATCGCAAAATGCTCCAGAGATTTTCTTCTTGTTTCGATGACATCTCAATAACCACTGAACTGATTGTTATGAATTTTGCACATGTTAACAATTCACTTCAAACCAGTTACCCATGATTTTCATCAGTTTTTATCCAGGGACAAAAAAGTTACTCACGGATAAAAATGTGCATTTTTCCAGTACAAGCCTTAGACAACAATCAGAGCATCGAAAAAATCCCGGTTCCGGACGGCCGACGATCCTGGGCAACACGAAGCTCCAAAGGATGCTGAAGAGGATGACCGAGGGAAAAGTGGCTACATCACTGCGTGCGCTTGACCGGGAGGTCTAATCAACCGGCCAAATAGTGAAAAAGTACCTGGCAAACATGAACATACATGTCAGGAAGCGGAAGTCGCGTCTGGTTTCGGAACTGCAGGCAATGACGCAGCGTCAGCGGCTGAATAAGATGGTCAGCTCTGATTTTCCCGGTGAATCGCGACGTGGATGGTGATGGAAGACCAGAGCTATCTCACCCTGGATGGCAACGACTAGCAGGGCACTTCGTGGTCTGCCTCTCACCAAGGAAGGGAGCTCCGAGGTGAAGTTCATTTCAGACACCAAGTTTCCTAAGAAGGTGCTGCTGTGGCTGACAATCAGCGAGAAGGGGATGTCATAGTCGCTCTTCTTTCACTCCAGACTGTGCCATGAACGAGGAAATTTAGAGTACAGAAATGCCTGCCGGAAGCTGCGTTGTTCATCAAGAAATACCATAAGGGTGTTCTGGTCGAATCTGACGTCGGCCACTACTCGAAGCGATCGTTGGAGGAGATGGAGCGGCTGAATATCGATGTGGTACCCAAGTCGGCGATCCTGCCCAACGTTCTCCAGCTGCGTCCCATCGAGAATTCCTGGGCCAACCTGAAGCGTAAGATCCACTCCAACAATTTTGTCACGACAACTGAGGAGGAATTGATAAATAAAACGAAGAAAGAGCTCAAAAACATGCCTACACGCGTGTTTTCGTCCGCCATGGCGAATGTTCCGGTAAACTGCCGGAAGGCTAACTAGCAAGGGCGTAAATTTTTTTGCAAAGTAATCTTAAATAATTTCCTTCCATGGAAATTATTCAAAAGCAATTGTCTTTCTAAACTTGCTTTTCTCACCAGCCCAAAAAAGTCATTTTTTTCTAATGCAATCGTTGTAACCTCTACATTAACACATATTGTTACTATATGCCATATTTTCATTAAATGGTTTTTTATTGTCTGCACTCGGTTCCAAATTAAGCCAAATACTGTAATTCAATCCCGAAAACCATATATAAACCCAATGACACCGAAATAAACAACTCTATTATCGATCAGCGGTCGACCCTTTTACTGTGGTCCTTACTGGTGATAGCCTCCGAAGCTCACCATAGTTTGGATACCCTACGAAAGAAAGACCTTCTCCGATAACTAGTAGTAAACCTGCCACACTTGGAATCCACCATTCCACCGTGTCCGCGTTGTGAACATGTTCCAGGAGACGAAGACCATCGAGCGGCGCGCTGGAAGCGGCTGAAAACCGAAAACGGAATACCCAAAGAAGGCGTGGAAGATAAGGCAGTACTTTAAGAATAACCCGCACCTTTCCACCCGAGACGTGGTCAAAAAGGTCAATTCGTCGAAGTGGTTCGGCCAGCAGACCATGAAGCGGGCTGGGCTACGTGTTTTAAGGTCAGGAAGGCGCCAAAACGGACTGACAAGAAAAACATGGTGGCCAAATTGCGTGCGTGGAAGCTGTTCCGTGAGTGGCTGGTCAAACCAGGCTGTCTCGTCATGGACGACGAGACATATATCAAGGCGGACACCAAACAAATCCCCGGCCTTGAGTTTTTTGTCGGTACGTCCCGCATGGAGGTTCCGGAAAAGTTCCGTAGAAGAAAGATGGAAAAATTCGCGAAGAAGTACCTGTTGTGGCAGGCGATCTGCGAGTGCGGACGGTACAGCAATCCGTTCGTTACAACCGGCACCATAAACGGGCAGATTTATCTAGAGGAATGCTTGCAAAAGCGCTTGCTGCCCTTCCTCTGCTCTCACCATGGTCGCACACTGTTCTGACCGAATCTCCCTTCGTGCCATTACGCCAAGCCTTTAATGGATTGGTACGAAGCGAAGGGCGTTAATGTGGCCCCTTAGGAGGCGAACCCGCCAAATACACCAGAACTTCGTCCGATCCAAAAGTTTTGGGCGATAATGAAGAAGAAGTTGAAGAATAGCGGAAAAACATTCAAAACCGATGAAGCTTTGAAGAAAAACTCGGAGAAATTGTGTAGAAGATAAGCCTGCACAGATCTCATGCAGTGTTAGAAGTTCATTAATTATGTCACGCAGTAAGGGGGAGGGTTTAAAACGTGACGATCCATAAAAAAATTTGTTGTCCATACAAAAACGCACAAGGGGAGGGGGTCAAAAGTCAATTTTGCGTGACGTAATTATGAACGTTCCCAAGAGAAATGTACGAGTATTCAGCTTGGGGGAGGAAATTCAATATATCAATTATGCCAAAACATAGCTTATATATAGTTATTTAATTCCTAAACATTTGAGAATTATCCGATTTAAAATGAATTTGTGGTGATCATTTTGTGTGTCTCATTTTTTCCAAGTCCAGTCTTTAGCGTGATTGTGTTGCAAGTATAATCATACCCTATGCTTAGGGATTCGAGCAATTTTCCTTAACGAAAAAATCATAGACCAGGCTATTATGTAATAATGCTTGAACAAACTTCATAAGAGCTGACGATTCGCACAATCAGCAACATTCCAGCAGCGACTAATAATCATTAGTAAATCTTATCGACCACGATATCCATTAACGCTGTTTTCTAGGGTGGTCAACTGAAACGTTCAACAATCCATGCAAACAAACTCACAGTCTTATTTGATAGTCTGTAGAAATTGTAAATCCGATTGATGTTGAAATATTTTTTAACATTGAGCCATAGAGTGAGACATTCGAAGGAACCACAGAATCGCCTATGATTTTGACACTTTTCTTTTCAATCAAAAGAAGCACCCTACTTTCCACCTCCTAAATCTATATCCATCCTCCGGTAATTCCGGTAGCAGTCTGAAATCCACATGAAAATGTAAAAAAAAAGCTTTCTTCGCTTTGAAGTCCCAGTCGCTGCACCGGTCAGACTGTTAATCCAACGAACGAAACTCCTCCAGGGGAGATTCACTCGAACCTGATAAGACGTCCACTCTGCTCGGGGTATAGTCGGTAGTTCAGAAGTGTTTGAGCTGGAGGCTCCCTGTAAAACGTTGCAGCACGTGAACGGAATGAGTCAAGAGGAGGAAAATAAATAATTATAATCACAAGAGCGTGAAGATTACCACGAGTCTGTGATTTTTTTTTATATTCTTCCCTCTTCGCTGTGTACCTTTCCTAACTTCCCGGTGCTCAGAGTTAGAGAGCTTCGCGAGTGGAAATAATGGCATAATCGACGTCGTCGACAGCGACGGCCAACGTGGGTACAGTGGCATGCTTTTGATTCCGAGCAGTTTGGTTCATAACCATTTTTTTCTCCCTCACCTTGTGCGTTCGGTAGGCACTTTAGTTGGGTTTCATATTTTATTTTTTACTCGGCTCACTTGTTTGTTTCAACCCGCGAAAAGAGCGAGAGGCTTTTGTAATTAAAATATTACTTAAATTTTGCTCTATGGTTCTCCGTAAATCCGCTTATGCTCGTACCGAGCATGGGTAGATGTTGATATTGAAGGTACTGAGTTAAGTTTAAGTTGAAAATATCAAAATTAAATGTCAGAGCAAATTTCCCAAGGATTCGTGAGTTATGAAATGAAAACTGTATCAACTAAATTTTCGAGACGCAAATATGCGTATCAATATTTTTCATCATTTCAGAGAAGATGTATGGGAAAACATATTTTAATTTAAAATATTCCTGCAGAGATACACACGTACCCGCTCCTTCAGTTTACAAACATCACCTCCCAATCTGAATACCACCATCTGCGGGCAGCATATGTAATCTAAAGCCTAACAACCCGTATTTACAGCAACACTTCGAATCTGATATCGATCTTCAAACACATTGGTTCACTTCCGCTTTTGAAGTGTAAATTTTAACATAATCGCTTACAACCGGTTCCCCAACGCTTTGCAAACTCCCACTCGTCTGTAAATCTGCGGACAGAAATAAACACATTCACAATCGATGGATTCTTGAAGCATGGCAAGGTAAGCACATTGCAGCATGCAACCGAAAGCGTCAAGAGTAGACAAAAGGAAAGGAGGCGGAAAAAGCTCATGCAACTCTTTCAAAGTTCCTCCCACAATGGCATGCCTCCATCGTCTCCTCTTTCTACACCCAGCTGGAAACCAGCTCAGACTCCAGCAGTGAACAGCTGTGCGCTCAAAACAGAGCACTGAGCAACGTTCAATTGCATCCGACGTGGTTGAAGATGCGGTTGAGAGCAGCGTGGGGTGGTTGCAGAAAGGTAAGCATACATAATCTTACAATCGTAAACTGCAGACTGTGCGAGGAAGAAAGTGGCTGCTTATTTCACACCCGAACCAATCCAGCAAACAACCGATCTTAATGTTAGACCAACAGCAGCAGCTGAGTAGGTGCCAGTCAAATTTACTCATCGTAAATGTTGCATCAGGGGCCTCATGATAGTCTTATCATAAATATTATGTGTGTTATATCAAGATGCTAGGTACGGTTAGGTCAACACGGTCCAAACAAAAATCACGAGCTTCTAGATAACCGAATAAGTTTTGGTGACCTGATGTGTCAATACTTATATTTTTCGTAAGATTCGTGTCACATTCCGTAGTCTTGAGAAGGATAGGTTTTATTGCCATCTGATGACTATTATTGAGGAACCCACGAAGTCCGTCCCATATTCAATGAAGATTGCCAAATAAGAATATAAATAATTACTGTCTGTCGCCAAGTTTTTGCTTAAGATTGTTTGTTTGTCTCAAAGTGATGTTTTTCAAGTTGCAGTTGTAACGTTCAAGCGAAAAAAAACCGTTGGGTTATTTGTAAAATTTCATGAAACAATTGAGATTATGTAGAGCTATTATAAGATCTTACATAATCTCGGAATCTATTGGCCCAGTTCCAAATAAAACTGCCGGCAAAACCCCAGGCTACTGAGACAACGATAGCTTCCGAGAATTCTTTTAGATTCGCCGTGTGACCTCGGAGTAGAGGAGCACCTGAAAAATACATTGAAGGGTGTTCCGATCAAAATTTGGTAAAACAGTAATGTGAGTGAGTCGATCAAAGTTTTTATTAATATGTCAAATTATTTTTCTTTTTCAAGTTCAGTTAATACAGTATACAGGAGAAATATTCAGCTCAGGTTCCTTTTTACCGAATGTGAATTGCCGGGTCTTCTTGTCCACTTTATTCACCGCAGAACGCCAGTTTGCCTTGAACCGTTTCTCGATCACAACAGCGTTTTGAGTCTTCTAAAAGTTCCGCTTGACGATGGCCCAATATTGTTCGATTGGTCGGAGCTCTGGCGTATTGGCGGATTTTTGGCTTTGAGCACAACTTGAATGTTGTTGACAGCAAAACCACTCCATGGCCTTTTTTCCGTAATGGCAAAATGCCAAATCCAGCTAAAATAGAACGGAACAATTGTGTCGCTTCAGGAAAGGCAGTAAACGTTTTTGTAGGCACTCGCTCAGATAAATTTCCTGATTGATGGTTCTGGTCGGAATGTAAACGTTGTACGTTGTACAGATGGCCTGCCACACAAGATATTTCTTCGCGAACTCTGACAGTTTAATGCGCTTGATAATATCTGCCACCTTTCCCCGTCCAGTTCCCGTAAAAAATCCTGTCCACGAAGCTGTTTAAAGTCTGTCTTGACGTAAGTTTCATCGTCCTGTACCACGCAACTACACTTCGTCAGAATCGTCGTGTTCGCGGTCGTGCTTCGGCCGACGTGTTTTGTTTATCGTCACGATTTGAAGTCACTACTTTCTTGCAAGTAGACAGGCAAGCTCATTTTTTAGCTCTAGCGCCACTCCCAGCTTCTTTGTGACATCTCGGACGGAGAGTTTGGGGTTCTGCTCGAAACAGCAGGCACCTCTTTTTTTCGTCTCTGCCCTGAAAAAAATATCCTACAATTAAATTACAATAGTATTAAATAACACTAAACTCTATTTCTTACCATGAATCTTATTGTTCGTGAATCAGATAAATGAAAAATGCATATTGTCATTTCAATAGATCTACAACGCCCTCCAGATGCGAGGATTTTCAACAATTGTGAAACTATACAATTAAAGGGTGATACGGTCAAAATTTGATCAAGGGAAAACGCGTGTAAATCGGTGAAATCGTTTATTTAAAAAATCAAATTAAATTTCTTTTTCAAGTTCAATTAGTATAAAATTCAGGAAAAATATTCAGTTAGGCTTCCGCTTTTCCAAATCCGAATTGCCGGGCCTTACGCTTGACCCCTGCCATCAGATTTTGTACAGCCACCTTGTCCACCTTCTTCGCCGCAGAAAGCCAGTTTGCCTTGAACTGCTGCTCGTCCTTAGCAGTTTTTTTGGTCTTCTTTAGGTTCCGGTGACAATAGCCCAGTATTTCTCAATTGGGCGGAGCTCTGGCGTGCTGGGAGGGTTCTTGTCCTTGGGAACCACCTGCACGTTGTTGGCGGCGTACCACTCCATGGCCTTTTACCGTAATGGCAAGATGCCAAATCCGGCCAAAACAGTACGGAACAACCGTGTTTCTTCAGGAAAGGCAGCAGACGTTTATTCAAACACTCTTTCACGTAAATTTCTTGGTTGACAGTCCCGGAAACTATGAAAATGCTGCTTTTCAAGCCACAGGTACAGATGGCTTGCCAAACCAGATATTTCTTTGCGAACTTTGACAGTTTCGTGTGCTTGAAAATATCTGCTACCTTTCCCTTCCATTTGCCGTATAAACTCCTGTCCCGGAAGCTGCTTGTAGTCGGCTTTGACGTAGGTTTCGTCGTCCATTACCACGCAGTCAAACTTCGTCAGCATCGTCGTGTACAGCCTCCGGGATCGCGCTTTGGCCGTCTTATTTTGTTTATCATCGCGATTTGGAGTCACTACCTTCTTGTAAGTCGATAGTCCGGCTCGTTTTTTGGCTCGATGCACGGTTGTAGACGATACACCCAGCTTATTTGCGGCATCTCGGAGAGAGATAGGTTAGGTTTCGCTTGAAACTACCGGCAACTCTCTTTGTCGTCTCAGCGGCTTCCGGTTTTCGATTTCCCCGATCCAGACTTCCTGGCTGTCAACAAACGTTCCCCAAACACTTTAATTACATTTGTAACGGTTGATTTGGCAACTTTAGCGATTTTGCCACCTTTGCGTGCGAGTAGTTCGGATTTTCGCGATGCGCGAGCAAAATTTTGATACGCTGCTCTTCTTGCTTGGACGGCATTTGACAACTGAAGAGTGAATTCCAAAATCAAAATAGGAGCAACATTCTACACACATACACCTTCAAAATGAGGGGTGTTCAGGTTTTTTAAATGCAAAATTGAAAGAAATACGTCAAGTTGATATTGACCAAATTTTGACCGTATCGCCCTTTAATAGTAATTGACTCAAACTTGTTTGGAAAATAATGATTTTTTCAATGGTTATGATACATAACAACCCCCTTTTTCTATTGCTGATGTCTCAATTTACATTTGATGCTATTGTGGAAACATTAGCTCCTGTTGTCATCCTAATTTTTCGAACAATACTTTTGATTGTATATACTATAGATTCTATTATATGGTAACAATATATTCAGTAGTAAACCTATGAGGAATTTTATTCGGGTGTGGCCTCCGGCTTTCCTCCCGATCCAGCTTTCCTGGTTGTCGACAAATGTCCACTAAACACTTTTAATACGTTGGTAAAAGTTGATTTAGCCACATTCAACAATTTCGCCAACTTAGCGTGAGAGTAATTTGACAAGCACGTGCAAAATTTTGATGCGTTGCTTCTCTTCCTTCGACGACATTTTGATAACTGAAGTGCTAATCTCAAAATCAAAATAGAGGCATTATGCTTCAGGCACACATCTTCGAAATTAGGGGTGGGCAAAAGTTTTAAATACACGACGAAAGGAAATGCGTCAAATTTAAGTCGAACAAATTTTGATCGAAACACCCTTTATTCTCGTCTCTCTGGTTACTGGTGACTTCTTTGGTGACTTCAGCGGTTAGGAACGGTGGTCCTTCAACAAAAAGCATGGTATTGACGTTTGCAAAGGAAATGAAAATGAATAGTCGAAGAGAACAGTTAAAGAGAATGCTCTATTTGGTGAACACAACAAAAATGTATTCAAAAATTGTCGTTGGCAGCATCAAGAAGGTTACGTGATGCTCAAAACAAATGGTTGAGACTCAGGCATTAACTATAGTCCTCGTCCCATATGGCTAATGGATGGCGACATCACTCGATCTTTTAACGGATAAGAATGACTGAAAATATAAGAACTGGTGGTGAAAGAAAACTCAACGAATTTATTAGACTGCCGCAATGAAATAGCAATGAATTTTTCCAAGTGTTATTATAAAGACTGGACTCGGAACAAATGAGACACACAAAAATGATCACCAAAAATTCATTTTAAATCGGATACTTCTCAAATTTTCAGGGATTAAGAAACTATATATTAGCTATGTTTTGGCAAAATTTATTTTCTGCAAGCATTCCTCTCGATAAATCTGCCTGTTTATGGTGCCGGTTGTAACGAACGGCTTGCTGTATCGTCCGCACTCGCAGATCGCCTTCCACAACCTCCATCCGGGACGTACCGACAAAATACACGAGGCCGGGGATTTGTTTGGTGTCCGCCTTGATATATGTCTCGTCGTTCATGACAAGGCAGCCTGGCTTGCCCAGCCACTCACGGTACAGCTTCCACGCACGCAATTTGGCCACCGTGTTTTGCTTGTCAGTCCGGTTTGGCGCCTTCCTGACCTTAAAAACACGTGACCCAGCCCGCTTCATGGTCTGCTGGACGAACCACTTCGACAATTTGACCTTTTTGGCCACGTCTCGGGTGGAAAGGTTTGGGTTATTCTTAAAATGCTGCCATATCTTCCGCGCCTTCTCTGGGTATTCCGATTTCGGTTTTCGGCCGCTTCCAGCGCGCCGCTCGATGGTCTTCGTCTCCTGGAACATCTTCACAAAGCGGGACACGGTGGAATGGTGGATTTCAAGCCTTTTGTCGATCCAGCTGTGTGACTGACCAGGATTATCGATCACCGCGCCTAAGATTTGCTGGCGTAGCTCTTCTTGTTTCGAATGCATCTTCAAAACTACTTGACAGATCGCAAAGTTACACCCAAAACAAAGTGTCGCATTTTTTCGAGTTCAATCTTTACAAGCATACAAGAATACATCAATCTGATTGTTTTCATGCTCAATAACTTAGAACTGATTGAAAAAAGAAGGATATATTTGGTTGATAAGTACCATGTCGTTCAAAATGTCCTGGAGCTCACAACTTTACATGTACTGTTATAAGAGTAAAGCTACTCTATCCACTAAACAACGCTACGATATACGAATTCAAACATATTCAATTAATGTTTTGGAAGACTAACAGACATTATGAGATAATCATGGGATATTGGAAGTCATCCAAACTGTCCTAAATTTCTCAACTTAAGATCTACTGTTGTTATATTAGCCTTATTCGCTATACATATAAAAAGTTGTGATATGTATTCAAACGTATTCACGGAAGGTTAATTGAAAATATTTGAACATGTACAGTATGTTAACTTTGTGTAGCCCATAAAACTTCTATTACAATTTTAGACCTTAAGTTTTGAAGGACAGTTTGGATGACCTTAAACTAAAAAGGTTGTCGTATGATGTCTGTTTCAGATAATTTAATGTGTTTGAACATTTATCGTAGCTTCGTATAGTCAGGAAGGCTATGGCTACTACTTGATATCTTAAGTTCTGAAATCAAGTTCAGATTTTATGAACTTGAACATCTCAAGATTATTTGATAATGACTGGTGACGTTACAGAAGTTTCACTGAATGTGTTTGAGTGCCTATCGCTACTTTTTATATGTTATAAAGCGACTGTTACAACTTTAGATCCTTATTTCTAAACTCAAGGCAGTTTTGGTGAACTAGAACATCTCAAAATATCTCATTATATCTGTTGACCTTCGAGAAGACTCGTTTTATTTGGTCAAATACATTATTTTACTTTGTTCAGTCCTTTCATGTTTTGAACTCCAGGATAGTTTGGATGACCTAGAACAACCGAAGATTATCCCTTGCGCTGAACTGGCAGACTTTTCGTGCTGCAAGGGCTCAGTAGGAATTCTTGATCAAGACCCAAAGTTCAGAGTCAGTTCTATTGTGGAAATATCAAATCAAGCAGTTTTTCCACCTGTTACCTTTTATTAAACAATCTTGTTGTTGGAAGAAGATTCTTTATGTGCCTGTGGAAGCATATAAGTGCTGTTGCCTATCGATCCATCCGTTTTTGGCCCTTCATACATGGCATGATTAAGATAATCAGTGGTTATTTAAGCTTGATCAAGTCTCACAGAGAGAAGAGCCCATTGCTGTCGAATTTAGTTTCCGTGCTACAATGGGTGGTAGTATATATCGTAAATCATACATCATACCTAGCATATCCGAAGGTTATCTCATAATTTCGTTGTTCTTACAAGATATTTAATGAACATGTTTCAATACGCATCATAGCTTAGCATAGCTAAGAAATCTTTTGTTACAACAGTAAGCTTTTTGTTTTGATCACAAGGATATTTTGGATAACCTAGAACATTTCATATTGCTTTATACTGTTTTTTGAGAATATCAATTGAGTTTGTTTGAATATTTATTGTAACTTTTTATTCCCTAAGAATTACTGATAAAACCGTAAATCTTAAGTTCTAAACGCCTGGACAGTTTTAACCATCCTTAACCATCCAGGCCTTAACCATCCCAAGATAATCTTGTAATGTATTTTTACGGTTATGCACTGGATATGATTGAATACGTGACAAAACTTTGTATAGCCAAAAAATGCTACTGTTACTACCCTAATTGTTAAGTTCTGAACTCCAGGAAAGTTTGGTTTTCTTAGAGAATCACAAATTTATAAAATAATGACTGTTGACCTTCCAGAAGATTCAACGAATATTTTTTAATACATATCGTCACCTTAAATCACCCAAACAACTTCTGTTGTCGCTGTAGATCATACTTTAGTGCTCATAATATTCGTTTACGTTCGAAAATGTTTACTGCATATGGTTGTATACGTAGCATTACTTTGAATAGTCAAAACAGCTATAATTACATCTGTAGATCTTCATTTCTGAACTCAAGGACAGTTTGCATAACCTATAATATCACAAACTTATCAACCAATGACTGTTGACCTCCCATCTCCCAATCCATTTCGTAACCTTATATAGTCTTAGGTACAGCCATGAACCGCATAAAATGGAGACAACTTCTGTGTACGGCAGAGGCCACATCGGCCTTGGTCTGATTGGTAACGTAAAGTAACCTTATATAGCCCTCAAAGCTACAACTGTACAACTGTAGACCTGAAGTTCTGAACAACAGTACATTTTACATAGAACCCAGTATTAAAATATTAAATCTCATAAGTGAAGAATTAAAAACCTATTGATCCCTCTAATAGCACTGCTGATAAGTAATCGATCAGTACAGAATGAGTTGAACTCCGGACAAGCCCCAGATGAAGCCCACATTGTAGAGCCACCTTGGTCCAAGTGCACCTTACATTACATTCTTGAGCTTTTCGGAATCTTTGTTTCTATTTTGATTCGCTCTGTAAATTTGACAGAATATTTGAGGGATTCTCCGATGTGAGTTATGTTTTAGGGGCAAATCATTAAGCTTAGGACCGAGCGTAGAACCGATGTGCTGGTACTTCCTGAGCAAAAACTACTCCATTTTCTTCATGACTATCCACCCGCTAGTTAAATTCCGTCTTCGTTTGTCACCATCCTAAACAACACACACTACCCAAGCAACACACAAGTTCTATAACGGTTGAAAATACTTTTATATGACCAGATTTGGTTATATAGAAGCTTGTTTAACATAAAATCATGAAGATGTGTTACTCGGGTACACTGAAACCATAGGTAAAATAAAGCAAAGAAGTGATAAAAACCAGATTTGTTTGAGCTCCTATTCAAGTTCCGAAAGCAGGGAGCCTACCTTGAAGATTTAGGATTTTCAAGCTCGACCTAATATAATAAAAGAGGCGAATGTAGCCCACGTCTGTCACTTCAGTAGAATCAATTAAAATAATTGAAGTCCCATACAGATTTAAACTTCTATATGAAATCAAATTACATAAAAAGGAAAGAACTCACCCGGGTTTTAATAAGCCAGCAGTTAAGTGAACTGTGACAAAGTATTCTGAGTTTCAAATCTGGTCATTTGAAAGCATCAACTAGTTCTGCTTAGATGTGAAAGTTCCACATAACAAAATCAGCAAAACAATGGCTCCAATCCCTTCTTAACACCACTTTCAAAACCAAAACTACTGAAGTTGAATCCACAAAAAAACGGATTATAAAAAAATCAACCTTGAATTTATTGAATGATAAACGCATTCACTAGTAGAAAAACCCGCACGTCGGGGAGGTTTCTTACGTAGATTTGATGCGAAGGGCCTGGTTGAGATGGATTAGTTGTTGTCGGTAGCAGGTAAACCCATGAAGGTATTTTCCAAGAATTTCTATTTCGTTGCAATGACTTCAACAGAAAGGAACGGCAATACAAAAAATAATTGTCTCTGTTTGTTTCGATGAAAAGATGTTGGATGCCAGGAGTTGTTAATAAACCACACCTCTCATAATCACACTCTAACTAGTTTCTATTCACCGAAATCATTGGATTGTGTGAAAACATGACTGTGGTAGGCAGATAAAAGAATGCATTAGTAGGGCATGTAACGAAATTTATATTCCTTCAGTGGCAAGTAATCAAGGACTTCGTTGTATTTGTTCAAGAAACTACATTTGGTGATGTGTACGTGGCAGTAGCGTAAGGGCTAAGATGAAGAAGGCATGCGGACCGGATGGAATCCCTAACGTGGCTCTGAAAGTGGCGATTCAGGCATTTCTGGAAATGTACAGGCATGCGCTACAGAAATGCCTAGTAGAAGGCCATATCCCGGACAAGGATCCAGCATCGAATAGGCCAATATGCCTGTTGGATGGGCTCGGGAAACTCTTGATGCGGAGCATCCTGATCAGGCTGACGAAATTTACCGAGAGCGAGCACGGGCTATCTAGGATGCAATCCAGTTTCCGGCAAGGGAGGTCTACGGTGGATGCCATTCAAACAGTGGTAGAGACACTCGTAAAAGCGTCCAAACAGAAGCGGAGAAGCGATCGATATTGCGCCGTAATAATTGACGTTAAGTACGCCTTCAATAGCGCCAGGCGGGTGTTCCGCAAAGTTCCATCCTAACACTTTGGAACGGGATGAACAACGGTGTGCTGACGCTGAAGCTTCCCAAAGACGTAGTGATCATTGGCTTTGCAGATGACATCGTATTATCAGTGAAAGGCGAAACACTGGAAGAAGTGGAAATACTGGCGACTGAAGCAATCGGCATAATTGAAAACTGGATGCAGAAGACGGACCTGCAGATAACCCACCACAAAATGAAGATGCTGATGGTCAGCATCTAAAAAGCGGTACAGCGAGCAGTAATCGTCATCGGAGCCATAGCCATAGCCTCGAAGTGCGTGCTAAATTATCTGTGTGTTATGATCGATGACCGGCTAAATTTCAACAGCCACGTAGGTTATGCCTGTGGGAAGGCGACAAAGGCCATCGATGCGGTAACCGCAATCATGCCGAATAGTTACGGACCTAGCAGTAGCAAGCGGTATTTCCTGGATAGTGTAGAGACGAATAATTATCGATACTGAGATACGCATGTCCAGCCTGGGTTGCAGCGCTGGAAACCAAGCGAAACCAGTCGAAGCTGAGCAGTACGCTCAGGCTTCTGGTCATGCGAGTCGGGAGTGCGTACAGAATTATTTCATCTGAACAATATGCGTCATTTTCAGAATGATTCCGATTGACATCACTTCCTGGGAGGATCAGAGGAGTTCATAAGCTGATGAGAGCGGAGTCGATAGCCAAATGGCAACGAGATTGGGACAGGGGGAGAACGGTCGATGGACGCACCTGCTCATACCGGATTTGTCGATCTGGATGAAGAGGAAGCACGGAGAGGTGAACTTCTACCTTACGCAGTTTCTGTCTGGCCATGGTTGCTTCAGGCAATATTTGCATCGATTCGGACACGCAGTGTCACCCTTTTATCCGGAAGTCGCAGATGTCCAGGAGACACCGGAGCATGTTGTCTTTGACTGCCCACGATTTGGACCATTACGAAGCGAGATGTCTGCCATCAGTGGGGCTAGCCCAGTTAAAAAAAGTGTTGTAACGAAAGTTCTTGGAATGCGATCAACGGAGTCATTACACAAATCATGTCAGCTATACAGCGAAAATGGCGAAGGAATCAAAAAGCGGGTGGTTGAGTAGAGTAGCGGGTTGTCGGTTTCTTGTATGGTAGTTTCGCAGTCGGGATTACTCGAGTCTATTGCGTGAGTATGTGGGAGCTAAATGACTCACCGTCGTTCGCTTTTGGGATCCATGGACGGGTAATCCTCCGATACTCAATTCGATGACGTTGAAGATAGGTGCTAAATGGCTGAACGAAGTTAGGTGAGAGCAAAATGACTGTGGCAAGGAGTAGGAGCTAAATGGCTCTATTGTAGCCAAATGGCCAAGACCCTCCACAAAGTAATACCGTAGGGCAGTCCCGTGTGGGAGGAGGGGAGGTCCTGTTTTGCAGCAAGGAACCAAATTTTAGTGGGATCAGAAGTCGGCTTTTTCTTAAAGGTTGACCCTGACCACAATCAAACACAGTGCACGATGAGCATGTGCAGGCCTCTGTGTTAGGTCAGTCCATAAGGATTTCCGGAACCTTAAAAAAAACATACACGAATCCGTTGGTGAATTGAAGTGCGCGAAATACTGTCCATTACAGAGTCAAGCTCCGCTTCGTTTGCTTTCGTTTCTTCTTACGTTAAAATTAACTTAAGTAAGCTTTAAGTTTTCGCGTAAACTTATCAATCTTAGTGAATTTGAGGAAACAGTAAAAGCGCTTGGCACTTTTTCCTACAAGCTGTTCTACAACAGCTACCGTCAACGCCGGATTGTGGGTAACTGTGTGACTGTTCGTTCGTTCGGATCATCAGACTCGGGCGCCACGCAAAGGACCGTCTTTCGAAGGTAATAAAACGGATGTGAGTGAAGTTGCTAGTCTTTCAACAGAATTTCCCAACGGTCGTCAATCATCCGTCGAAGTATGTCCTTCCCCAACCTCTGTGGACCCTTTTTCCGACAACCCGGATCTTGCGCGTGCGTCTCCAAAGGCGTACCGCGGTCCGGATCCATTAAGGGATGGGGTTTCATTCCATCTCGGGCGGTCATAGCGGAAGCATAGTACGCAAAGCCGTGTGACGGTACGCTGGCTCTTTAACTTTGACGAGCGAATCTCCCGGGACAGCACGACAACCCGTCGTTCCTTGGCTCTCGAGACCAAACCGGAAGTCTTCCGTCCAGCCGCCACTTTCTTCAATGAACAGTTCTCAAGGCAAAATCTATACTACCACTAGTGGGACGTCTTCTATACGAAAACCGATGCAAATCAAATGATTCATTTCAAATAAAATCATCGAAAGATCAGGCCTTGACTGCACTATATATCAATCCATTGCTAATAGAAAAAGCTTTGATAGAAGGTGAACCAACTTGCGGACAAAAAACTTGAAAAACAAAAGTTGTAAAAACGATATAGGTAATATCGATGTGGTATAACATAACTTAAATCACACAAATTCAATACGCTCAATGTTACATTTAAATTGAACTAAGGAAAGACGACAAATGTGACTTAAATAACATTAAAAAATATTATGCAGAGGTTACGTTGAAATCTAATTTAGTTGACAAATGAGCTTTGTAAAGAGTTGTGCTTCTATATTCGGACAGTTTCTAGCGCCATAGCGAAGCATCAATCAACTCGATTCGTTGATGGTGGCTTCTTTTGACCTAATGAAAATTTTGTCTCGACTTGGTTGTTGTATGTTTTGAACGGATAAAGAGAAAATGGCAACTTTTGTGTTGCGACAGTATTGCATGAACCTGACCCGATGAGTAGTGACGGACGAACGAAAAGTGATGAAGATAGCTGCATCACGGGGTGTAGAAATAATGCAAAACTTAATATTGTTATGAGCGAGCGGGACTAATGGCAATCGCGATAAGAGGAAATGCTGAGCTGCTTTTTACTGCCGTGCTCATTGCTACCATTATTGATGATGGGTGATGAAAACACCAACTTTGTTAACGTCTGCCATAGTCTGGCTTTGTGGTTAATGTTGGTTTTTCCATTTCTGTTTTTAACATGCAATGAACGATGTAAGCAGCAACGACGCTTCCTATTGATAAGTGTTACTGTCAAACTCTCTTTCCAATAAAAAAATACCTCGCCAAGAGCCACTTGAAACATTCAATTTAAATCTAGCGACAATTGGATCAAACTCTATCGGCAGCTTCGACAAGCCAGCCCTGGTGGTGCTGTTTATCGCAGAAATTCGAAAGTGAAGGCTTTCAAAATCGGTCAGCTTCTATTGATTCAGCGGAAGCTTCACGGAAATTGTTTGCGTGACAAGTGCTTGAGCATGATTTCGTTCATCGACGCGACGCCATCTCAATCAAAACCAATTTTCGGTTCCACCAGTACCTATCGTCACCGTAGTCAGTTCCATGAACAGACTTGCTCACTGTTCATGCAAATCGATTAATAAAGTTCCATTAAAAGTTGACACAGCCCGAGCTAAGTTTATTTTCCCTCCATCGAGCTGCATCGAGAAAAATGGCCGGGAACCCGCGGTGTTGACATTGTCACGAGAGCGAGAGTGAGTATTCCTATGGCAATTGATTTTCATTTCTTCTGTTCCGTCAATGCCATAATTAATTCGATTAATTTAAATTTATTGCTGCCGGCAATGTTTCCTCTTGCTACCCTGCATCGTATTCTGTCATGAAGATAAACAGATATTTAAATAAACTATCTGTTTGCAATCAGCGTTGCTGAAAAATATTAATCAGTGAAGTGTAGGCAAGGGAGGGTAGAGGCAAGATCTGTTCGTTTGAAACATTCTCAAACTTTTTTTCATTTGAATGTTTACAAGGTACAATCCAAACCAAACAAACTATTACTCCATCAATGGCAGGTTTGTAAATTTACGGGGGTCGGACGTTTTGCTTATGGATGTTTGGCCGAATGGACGTATGACTGGAATGGATGTTTGGCCGAATGGACGTTTGGCCGAAAATTGTCTATAAGCATATATGTACATATTGCAGAGAAAAGGAAACAAGAATCTAAAATAGTATTTTCAAGCGCATTAGATCTAAAAAAAGAAAAAAGGAACCAAAAAAACATTCTCGAACGCATTAGATACCATCCCAATATTTAAGACTTATCACACTTAGAGTTTATCAATATGTGTGTGCATTTTCAGTAATAAGCATCGAAAGCAAACTTCTGAATCAAGCGCTTGCCCGGTTTATTACTCTTTGTGAGATTTTTCCTTCCTACAAACATGAGCAGTTCTTTGGAGTTTCACTGATCAAATAAATGTAATTCTCAAGACTTCATGAATTTAATTTTGAGAAATTTAGATCCAAAAGGTGAATTATGTGAGAAACTAATATTTGATAATTTTGAGCTTTACTAAAATTGCATTATTCTTATTTTACATTTGGCATGGTATTTCTTAGTAGAATCTGATTTTAAATTTCGACTTTTCTCAAATGAGTTATTCGTCCTTTTGAAAAATCTAGCCTCAAAATGACTGGCGATTATCAAAACATGGTGAGACATAAAATGATCAAACTGGAAGAAAATAAATGGTACAAGTATATGAGAATTTCACAAATTCCATTCCATTTGGCCAAACATCCGTATGCCAAACGACCGTATGCCAAACGTCTTTATGCCAAACGGGGTATCATATAAATTTACTAACAACTTTTGTGCAACTATGCCACAATCAGTTGCTTTGTTTATTTTAATTGTAAATAATCAATATGTTTATCATACATTAATTGTTATTTTATATATTCTCCGTGCGAGGAGTAACGATTATGATGTTGAAGGAGATGTTCGCTCATCACCATGAGGCACCAAGAGTGAACAACAATGTTTTTGGCTAGAATTGAAAGATATGAAGAGAAAGTTTTTGATAGTTCCGCTTGATACTCCTCGCACGGTGAATATATAAAATAACAATTAAAGTATGTGAAACCATAAATGGTGGTAACCATTAATTATACTGGTGGGGAACAGTATCGCATCGCTTCACGGTGTTTCTCTCCGAGGTCTCTACGTTGGAGACGACGAGAAAAAACTTTAGTGATCGTCAGTCGGTGCGAATCAAAACAAACCCAAAAAAGGAGAGAGTTCCTCTCCCATGTGCGCATCTGTAAACAGAGTGCACACAATAGATCGCTAGAATAACTATACAAGCCACAGTGGTACATGAGCGTCTTCCAACCGGACATTTTTGCCTGTTGAAGTGGCGGACTTAGTCCGTGCTTTAACCTACCCCGCAGTGGGATGTTAGGCAAAAATGTCGTTGGTTCGAGTACCACAGTACACATGCCCTTTTCGCTAAATTTTCCTAAAACATCTGCTATGTTTCCGAGCCTGCCGCACACTAGCGGAACTATCAAAAACTTTCTCTTCATATCTTTCAATTCTAGCCAAAAACATTGTTGTTCACTCTTGGTGCCTCATGGTGATGAGCGAACATCTCCTTCAACATCAATATGTTTATGTTTTTTTCCTAGCACAGACTTCATATATATGTAAGGAAGGTCTCCTAGGCAGCCATGAATAATATAACGGGTACCTTCGCATTTTGAGTTAATTTTTCAACAGTCGTGGAGCTGTGCAGAAACGCATAGAAACGCTATAGAAACGCATTTAGAGTTAGCAAGCACCCTAACGGGTACACTGGAGAGCAGTTGTTGTCCAGATAGGCGTTAGTGCCAATGCTCTCGTCAACCTCGACCACATTGTGAGTCTCGATATGCGCTACTAGTCAACTCTTCAAAAGCAAAAACACCGAGACGACAATAGGGGCCCTACATGAAAGAAAGGTCAAAGCAGTTAGTGTGGAACGGATATAACACTAACCAATTTTACTTTCAGCCAAATTTTGTAACACAAGCTTGATGGTAATAGGATTTCAAAATCAAGGTAGTAAAATAATTTATTTCTCTGAATTTTTCATATGTTTATGTCACACCATTTGTCCAAATGAAGAGAGGGACCATCAAAGCACTCGATTGAAGAATTTGGATAGGAAGAATGGGACTGCCAACTTCCTGTATTAACATTTCGTGAATAAAGGGCGGGCTTTTGAGCCTTGACAAATAAATGGACTATAAAAAAAGGGCGGACTCTTCTCATCATCTAGTGGGACTTTTTACTAGGCGAGGACTAGGTTTTGGTGAGGTTTTTGTGTACATGTTCCTGGAAGGAGATTCTCTCTAGACCCCTGTAGCTTTGTGTTGCGCGTAAATGTATCTGCTTGCGGCTATGTAACTCCAATGTAGCCAGTATATACACGAACCGCACCCAGAGTCCACACGACTATTCACAGGCACTGCTGTACATTGAATCCCGTTCATGCTCGGACGCCAGCCGGCAACGGGAACTGGTTTGCGGACAGGTCCAATATGGCGGCATTATGGACGACGGACAAGTACCCGGTTCAGGAGGTTGTGTCTAGCAAAAACGAAGGCTTCGTGGTTGTAAAAGTTACCGCCAAGATAGTCGATAGAACAGTTTTCCAATATGCTCGATCGGATGACAACGGAGCTAACTGGCCTGAACCCGTTGGTAATAGAAGAGAGACTTCAACGCTTGGGTGCTCGAGTGGGGGAGCCACCTTACCAACCCCAGGGCTTAATCGATCATCGAAATAACATTTAGCAGTCCTGGGCTGCTTAGCAATTGTAGGGTGGATGATGGCTACAACAATAGCGACCACTTGGTGGTTCGTTATTGTATTGTCCCCAGGAAGAGCATCCACTCCATTCACCCGCAGATGGAGGACGTCCTACTTTTATGTAGAGACTTTTAAAGAGGCGATTGAGAGAGAACGGAACTTACGAGAAACCCAGGAACCGTGCGGCGAACGACTCGTTATGACACTTACACGAGAGGGCGATGCGACCATGCCGAGGAATGGAAGATCGCCGGTGTATTGGTGGACGATGTCGATAGTCGACCTCATGCCTCCACGAAGAACATGCCTCCACGCAAGACGGAGGGTGCAAAGATCGCGGTCAGACGCAGCGAGAATCGAGCGTAGAGGGGCGCTAGTCGCCGCAAAGGCCACACCAAAGAGGGAGATAAAGGCCAGCAAGCGAGCCTGCTTTGAGGGTCTGTGTCAGAAGGCCAATACGAATCCGTGGGGTGACGCCTGCCGGGTAGTAATGGGCAAAACCAGAGGATCTGCGGCTCCAACCGAGCGTTCATCAGAGCTGCTGCAGGTGATTTTTGGGGGACTCTTTCCGAATCATGACCCGATTCCATGGCCCCCCGCCGTCGTAGATTTATCCCATGACCAGCGTTCCAGTATCCCAAACCTTAACGCTGTCATAGCGACGGAAGGGTGGACGGCTCAGCCGAACACCCAAAACCACGTGGGCATTGACAACGGCACACCGGGGGCCGGCGACGAGGCGACGGTGACGAAATGACGAAAGGAACTCATTGCGATAGCAAAGGCGCTAAAGGCGAACAAAGCGCTGGGACAGGATGGTATTCCGAACTTGGCCATCAAGACGGTTATCTTGCTGGATCCGAAATGTTCAGGGTGGTGATGCAAAAGTGTCTGGATGAGGGCGTCTTCCGGACGCCTGGAAAATTCAGACCCTTGTGCTGCTACCAAAGATAGGGAAGGCTCCAGGAGATCCGTCGGCGTATAGACCTATATGTCTATTGGATACAGCGGGTTAGGTGTTCGAGAGGGTAATCCTCAACAGACTGACAACATACACGGAAGGTATAGACGGTCTATCTAATAACCAGTTTGGCTTCCTTAAAGGAAAATCGACGGTGGATGCTAGTCTGTCCGTCACCAAGACGGCTGAGGTGGCAATCCAGCGCAAGAGGCGAGGAGTACGATACTGTGCAGTGATCATCCTTGACGTGATAAATGCATTCAATAGCGTCAGTTGGGCTATCGCCGACTCGCTCCAACGCCATCAGATTCCTGGGTACCTGTACAAGATTCTTGGAAGTTACTTCCAGAATCACGGACTGGTATACAACACAGAGGCAGGCCAGAAGCGTGTCCAGAGCACCGCAGGCGTCCCACAAGGTTCTATCCTGGGTCCGGTGTTATGGAACACGATGTACGTTGAGGTACTGCGGCTTGAGTTCCCAAACGGGGTGAAAATAGTCAGGTTCGCGGACGACATCACCCTGGAGATAACGGCCTCACACTCCATCGGCATTGTGGAGAGATTGATGAGCTCCAGGCAATTGGAGCTAGCCCACCATAAGACCGAGGTCACGGTGGTGAATAATCGGAAATCGGAGCAACATGCATCGATCAGTGTAGGTAACTGCACAATCGAATCGAACAGGTTCTTGAGGTATCTTGGGGTCATGATCGACGATAAGCTGTCCTTTGTCAGTCACGTCGATTATGCATGCAAGAAAGCCTCTATGGCTATATCGGCATTATCCCGTAGGATGTCGAATAGCTTGGCGGTGCAAAGGAGTAACCGTAAACTCCTGGCCAGTGTCACCCTGTTTAAGGTACGGCGCGCGATTGCTTTTTTAAACAATATCTGCACAAATATGGACATGCACAGTCCTCCGCAAGCAGCGAGTGCGCGGGAGTCGAGGAAACTGCGGAACATGTGTTCTTCGCATGTCCTTGCTTCGACGGTGTGAGATCCGGTATGATTGCCGAAAGCGGTCACGACACGACTTCGGACAATTTGGTCCAGAGGATCTGCTAGGACCAGGCAGTCTGGGGCGCGGAATGCGTAGCAGCCTCCCAGATTGTCCTCGATCTCCAACAAAAATGGCGAAACGACCAAAAGCAGGTCGCAGGAACTACCTAACTACTAAAGCCCTAAGTAGTTGGACATAGTGGGTGCTTAACAAGCGCAATGGCCCCCTCCCCGAAGTAGTTGTTTTAGGGGGGGGGGGGCAGGGCTTAAGGCACGCGTGGGTTTTTAGTAGGTCGAGGAGTTGGCACCCGCATCCCCACATCCTGAGTTCTTCAGGTGTCTGGTTGCAAATTTTCCCTACCGTAAAAAAATAATGCTCGTACGCCACTCTTACCTCGCTCACCAAAGCACACTTAGTATCGCATACACCATCACACTCGTACCGCAACGGATCGTCCGGGTCGATACCCGTCACTGAAATAGTGCGTCAATCTACAACTAACCCGTCCTTGAAACATAGGATTATCTGACCGTCACATGTCACGTTTTTTGTATGGACCTACAAAATTTTTTGTACGGATTGTGTCGTTTTCTCAGCAAATTTTTAAAGTGTATTCGAACTTATTGAACACCCTGTATATGAACAAATTTTAAAATCTTTCCAGTCAAAATGCTCATTTGAGTCCATTTTAACTCGATTGGTCACAAGAATTCAGTGCCAGAAGAGGGCATGTTTTGCCACGATTCATGAGATGACGACAGATACAAATTTTCATTTTTCTAAAATAAATGAACGAAATTACTATTTTTACTGCCGGGTGATTCTTGTCAGTGACGAAGAATCAGTGTCATTCTTGCCGAATATTATTTTGAGTTTAAATTCATATAATGTCGATGTCAATGGTCTGTCTGTCTGTCTGTCTGTCTGTCTGTCTGTCTGTCTGTCTGTCTGTCTGTCTGTCTGTCTGTCTGTCTGTCTGTCCGTCTGTCTGTCTGTCTGCCTGTCTTTTTGAGATCCCTCCGTTTTCCCTCATAGAAATGAAACAAAAATTTCTGCATAACTCGACAACCAATCAAGCAAACGTAACCAAATTTGCATATAGGGCAACGGGATGTAATGTTAGCCTAGCTCCTTTATTCGGCCTATGTACCGAATATGTCATTAATTAAGCGATAATCAACAAAATCATGTTGCTGCGAGGATGACTGATGTAATCCGAAGCAATTGAACCAATATTATCAGCTTATAGTTGTTCACTTCCGCGTAATTTACGATTTCTGGAAATTTTGGGGCATCATGATTTCACTGGTTAAGCTGAACAGATGATATACATATCTTCAAGTGATCTAAATTTGGTTTAATTGAATCGTAAAAGCGAGTAATGCAGTCTGGATGTACAGAAAATAGCTACACGTTACAAACTAGCTGTTTACATAGCTAAAATAACAATGATTTTACAAGAAAATCGTAGACCCAATGTTGGGGACATATTTCTTTGTATGTTCCCAACTATGGCCTGTTGAATCAATAACGTAGTAAAAAGTTTGTTATTGGTAAAATTTAAAGTGAAAATGCATGAGTTCACGGTTGTTTATATTCAAGTGGCTCATCTAAACACAAACCGATGAAAGAAACTGCCTTGCCTTAATTCATAAAATAAGAAAAAAAAACCGTTCAAAGACTGCATTTAGTAAAAAATATATCAAATGGGACGAAGCTGCATCCATGAATAGACGCAATTTGGTGCTCATAGACCGACATTAAATCTATATCCCTCGAAAGTTTCTGCCTTTATAAAAATAGTTGCGTAACTTTTCGTGATACATACTACCAAATGTCTTATCAAACTTATCTTAGCAAGTGTAGAACTAGTTGAATCTCGCTTACAGCTTGATAACTTTATGAGTTATAATCAAAAATGTAATCGATGGTTGTTTTTGGAGGCTACAAATGTTTCGAGACCCCTCTTTTCTCTGTAAGGGGAAGGGGATTCATTTTATTATCGTTTTTTTAAACTGCACGTCTGCTGTAGACGCTTTAGTTCATTCGAGACGGCAGGAGGGAGGAAGCTCCTATACAAATGAAACAGAAATTTCTGCATTACTTAAGACCTAATCAAGCAAATGGAAACAAATTTGGCATGTGGGGTTTTTGGAAGTAAGAAATGTTTTTCTGATGGTTTGAGATCCGTCCCTCTTCTGTAAGGGGAAGAGGGGGAGGGGGGGGGGGGGCTCTCTTATAAATAAAACAAAAAATTCAGCAAAACTCGAGAACTTATCAAGCAAATGGAACCAAATTGGCATATACGTGTTTTTGGAGGCAACAAATGTTTCTATGAGGGTTTGAGGCCCTTCTTTCTCTATAAGGCGGGGGAGGGGGGACAAATGAAACAGAAATTTCTGCATAACTTAAGAACTAATCAAGAAAATGGAACCAAATTTGGCATGTGCAGTTTTCTAGAGGCAAGAAATGTTTTTCTGGTTGGTAGAAGCCCCTTCCCTCTCTAGAAGAGAGGGCTCTCATGCAAATGAAACAGAAGTTTATGCATAGCTCAAGACCTAATCAAGCAAATGGAACCAAATTTGGCCTGTAGTGTTTTTGAAAGTCAGAAATGTTTCTCTGGTGGTTTGAGATCCCTCCCACTTCTGTAAAGAAGGGCTCTCATACAAATGAAACAGAAATTTCTGCATATCTCGAGAACTAATCAAACAAATGGAATGAAATCTGGCATGTTGGGGTTTTTAGAGGTAAAAAATATTTATTTGGTGGCTCGAGACCCTTCTCGTCGGGAAAGGAGTGCTCTCATACAAATAAAACACAAATTTCAACCAAACATGAGAATTATTCAGGCAACTAAAATTCAAAACGTGCGTTTCTCGGGTAAGGAGCATGTTCTGATAGAAGTTTGAACCCCTTCTTAGGCAAAAAAGGGGAAGCTTGAGCTACTTTCAGTGCTACATTATGTACAAGAAGTTAATCTTAGGTTATGTAAAAAAAAATTACGTTCAAATTGATACGATACGGTGTAGTTTTCCAATAAAAAAAATCTATGAACACAGAAATTAAAACACAAACGAAAATAAAAAAAATAACCTCCATAATCCAAGTTATACAGAAGTAAGACATTAGCAAACGAAGATATTTTAACGAAACTCATTCTGAAAAACAGCCATAAACACGTCAGTTCTATTACATTTTCTTTCATTTATTTACAAGCGTAGCAACGCTTGTACCGGGTTCAGCTAGTGATATTTAAATCATCGTTGTTCAGGGATAAGGCATACACGGTTCAATCATATTTGACTGGTAGAACACAAAGTATCAGATTTGACGGTAATGTTTATTATCAATAGTGAATGTGATGTTTGGAGGGTCACTAGGGTTGATTTTCGATAAATTTTATACTTCTTAAATTATCGTTCTCAAATCAAAATGACACATGCTTGGATCTTCAAACGTGTTCAGGATGACAACTGTAGATTGTCCAAGAATGGCCAATAATCCATTTCAAGGTTAGAAGTAAACACATTACTGAGAATCACGAAGTTTGAACCGAAGCTTGCTTGAAAATGAATGAATCTATAAAATGTGTTCCCTATCTCTTGAGAATGACACCTTTTAAACATCTTAGATTTGTACGTTCAAAAATTTGAATTCGCAAGGGCAAATCGCCAATGGTGGCGACCATTTTTGTACTTCAGTGACCTTCACCTTAATGAACCATCTTAGTCATCACCACTCACCAAAACACAAACTCTCTGAGAGACATAAATTTTCTGGTACTTAATATTTCCAAATTATCCATTATTATAACCCTGATAGGGATTTCTAATATGTTGCATGCTATTTTTTTCAATATGCTTATGAGGGCTACGAGAAAGCCAGAATGTTAAATGAAACAATAGTAAATCGATCAATGATATCGCAAAGGAAGAAAATGAAACATCCACCAACAAGTTAACGCATTGAAATTCAAATTAACATTTCCACTAAAACCCTTCGTACGCTTCTGAGCTCCCACTGACAGCTTTTCATGCAACGCGGATTGGCCCGTTCCACCTCGGTAGAGGGCTTAAATTAATAAATAGCCACTTTTATTCAGGCATTCTTCTTTGTTTTAATTTTTATTTTCATAAAGCCACAAAATGTGCAATGTCCTCCGCTGGCATTGCAACCATCCGTCGCGGTTTATTGGTTCGTTTGCTTCTGTTTGAAAACAGTAATTGATGTGTAATGGCATTTTCCTCGATTTTTCGTTTGAATTCATACCTATTCATATTTGCGGACGATCGACCGCAACAATACCGGCGAAAGTGACAACGAAAACGTGCTCAAATTAGTGCTATCAGTCGAATAAAAGTTACGCTTCCGAATGTGCAGAAGTCAAACTAAGAGAAAGAAAAATGATTGCAAATAAAATAAACTTGCAGAAGGGTAGCAGAAAGCAGACCGAGCAAAGACTAGTATTGTATTCTCGTTAGTGGCCAAAATTGTTCATCTCTGGAAAGTGCAATGATATCGTTTTCTTCCAAACGAAGGAAGAATGCAGTCTCCGGGTAGTCCAATCATCAACATCATTGGTACCACTCGACGGTTAGCTTGATTGGTAAGCTGGGTGCAGTTGCAATGCACAATGAGCAATGCAAAGGAAGGACAAAAATTGCATTCATGCTCGGTGGAACGGTTTCCGACGATATCTTTCAACACATTTATTCGTCGACGATGTCGTCTTTTGCTGCACATTAGTTTTTTTTTTCTTCTTCGGTCGCTTGAAAGGGCTCGCGTTTTGGTCGTGTTTAGAAATATGACATCGAAGTTTGGTTTATTTCACGAGTTGTATGTTGACCTTTATGGGTGTCGCTTGTTGAACGACCTTTCTCGATAGAAAGGGAGAAGAAGCGAATGCACTCGATGAGAAGTAGCAGAAAGTGAAAATTTGCAGAGATGTATAACTTTTATTTTCAATTGTCAAATCATCATGCATTAGGTCGCGAGACCCACATTGATATCTTGAGATACAGTTGAAAGATTTTCGTATTTGTTTGAGATTATTAGCAATAAACAAAATTAGTTTAATGAATGGAAATGTTTGATTGATTTTAACTGTAGGTTTAAAAAGGGACTAAAAGTGTTCAAATCATCTGAGAAGACAATATATTAAACAGAAACATATTCATTTTAAAAATCGTCTGAAGTCTCAATTGCCATTTATTTATACATATAAAGGGTGATCCGATTCAAATTTGGTCAAACAGTAATGTGAGTGAGCCGATCAAAGTTTTTATTAATAGGTGATTTTGTTTTTCTTTTTCAAGTTCAGTTAATACAGAATGCAGGAGAAATATTCAGCTTAGCTTCCTTTTTACCGAATGCGAATTGCCCGGTCTTTTGTTTGTTTAACACTTGCCATAAGATGTTGTAGATTCTCCTTGCCAACTTTATTCACCGCAGAACGCCAGTTTGCCTTGAACTGTTTCTCGCTCACAACAGTTTTTTGAATCTTCTTAAGGTTCCGCTTGAAGATGGCACAATATTGTTCGATTCTACTTTGGCGTATTGGGAAGGTTCTTGTCCTTGGGCTCCACTTGAACGTTGTTGGCAGCATACTACTCCATGGCCTTTTATCCGTAATGGCAAGATGCCAAATCCGGCCAAAATATAACGGAACAATTATGTTAGCTTCAGGAAAGGCAGTAGACGTTTTTGTAGACAGTCCCTTCAGATAAATTTCTTGGTTGATGGTTCCGGCTTCAATGTAAACGTTGCTCTTCAAGCCCCAGGTACAGATGGCCTGCCATACCAGATATTTCTTCGCGAACTTTGACAGTTTGATGTGCTTTCCCCGTCCGGTTGCCTTATAAAATTCCTGTCCAGGAAGCTGTTAAAAATCTGCCTTGACTAAAGTTTCGTCGTCCTGTACCACGCAATCAAACTTCGTCAGCATCGTCGTGTACAACTTTTGCGATCGTGTTTTGGCTGACGTGTTTTGTTTATCGTCGCGATTTGTGTGAAACCGTGTTTTTTACAAAGCTACGAATTTTCATGAAAGTTCTGTACTCCTGTTTTGATTGAAAAAACTGAAATTATTTTTTTTTTTAAATTATTAAACTGACTGACTGACTGACTGACTGACTGACTGACTGACTGACTGACTGACTGACTGACTGACTGACTGACTGACTGACTGACTGACTGACTGATGCATCACAACGATTTTTAATAAGTCAAACATATTATGTTTGATTTGTTCTGGGATCGCTTTGAGCTGATACAGATTGCCACGCCATTCACCAACAACGTGCACGGCTCCATACTTCTGAATACTACATGACTGTTTGTCAAAGAGCACACTTTATCTTTCGGCAGTGATGTTACTCACCGATAGCAGATTTCCAGTCAAATCCGAAACATGGTACACGTGGAAAAATTTGATCCGTACGGAATTGATCGTTGATCGGTCTATCTATTGAATGCTCCAACACTGATCCCATTGGCCTTCACTTTCTTCCCGTCCGCTAGCGTGATGCTCTCGTTGTGAGATTCCAACAACGCCTTGTAATTGGTCACGTGTGACGTGACCCCAGAGACCAGGGCCTATAGTTTCCCATTCTTTTGATCGCTTCGAATAGCTAGACAGACTACGTCGTTGGTCGTCAACTTCACCTTCTACTTGGGTTTGTTTTGGTCAATCATCTTGCTTGTAACGCTTCAGCCAACTATATCATCAGACTGACAGCATAGCGGAGACGCTTCCTAAAGTGACTAGTAAGATCCAGGCATTACGGTTTCTCGCAATACCATAGTATTTCCACTATTCTAGCGCGGACCAGACTCAGATACCTCGCAAAGCGTTTGCTGTTGCTTTTTTTTTTGGCAATTTTTACAACAGTTCCACATCACTTCTGACTCATACAGCATTCCACATTACTTGTATGATGCACAAGATTCAACTGGTAAGCATAAAATAATTTAACTAAAGCGGCCAATCTCAATAAGAAAGAAAAAACCAAGTCGTCCTCGCAGTGTACGTACCAAACGGCTTGTAAAGGCGATGCGTAAGCGAATTCGCCGAAATCCTTGTCGTTCTTCATATAAACTGGTTCAGGGTATGGACTTCTCCAGGAAAACTATCAAATCAGTTCTCAAAGAGGATTTGAGATTGATGCCGTACAAGAAAAGAAAAATTCATGGACTTTCGGAAGCCAACAAGAAGAACAGAGTCGTTGTCGCGAATTACTTCGTCAGCACGGTGATTCCATGATTGTGTTTTCGGATGAGATTTTTTTTTGTATTTTTGTATTAAAGTTTCAACGCTCCAAATGACAGGGTCTATGCAGCGAGTATTCAGGATATCTTTTCTTCAATTCGCGCAGTTCAACGCTTTCAAAATCATACTTCGGTCATGGTTTGGGGAGCGATTTCTGCAGAAGTTCGTCTACCACTGCTTTTCATTGATAAGGGTTTTAAAAATCAACGCAGCATACTGCGTAAAAGTGGTCCTGAGAAAATATTTGAAGAAGATTACCGATGTTCGGTAATCGCAACAGGATTCTGCGCCGTCACATGGAGCAAAGATTACCCTAGCATGGTGCACCAAGAATTTGCCAGACTTCATTCCTAAGGAAATATGGCCAGCTTTTTCACCAGATGCAAATCCTCTGGATTTCTCTATTAAGGGAATCATAGAAGCTCACTTTCGAGATCTCAATGGGTATTGAAACATTCAGAGCTACCATACAGAAGATATGCGATGAAATCCCTGAAAATCAGATGTGTGCTGCTTGTAATGCCTTTCCAAAGAGACAAAGGGCAATCGGAATTTAAATATATACATTTAAACAATATAATATACGAAACAGAATAACAAAGAAACAATTAATTTATTTGTCTTTTCGTGGGAGATACAGTCTTTGTTTCATGCGTCACTTCTTCGGGTCTACCCTGTAGTTTGGAAATGAGAGAGTAGGGGTCTCAAACAATCATAAGAACCTTCCCCAGCCCCAAAAACCCCTTCATATAAATTTTCACGTTGATTGGTTCAGAACTTCTCGGGTCTATAAGGATCTGACAGACAGACAGACAGACAGACAGAAATTCATTTTTATGTATATAGAAATCTAGCCTCCAAAAACCCCCATATGCTAAAAAGGTTTCATTCACTTGATTAATTCTCGAGTTATGCAGAAAGTTGCTTTTTATTTGCATGGGAGCCCCCCCCCCCCCCCCATTTGAAGTGGGGAGGGATGGTGAAGTGCGATAGAAACATTTCTTGCCTCCAAAAACCTCAACATGCCAAATTTGGCATTTGCTTCATTGGCTCTCGAGTTATGTTAAAAATTATGTTTCATTTTTATGGAAGTCTCCCCTTCCAGAAGGCGGAAGGGTCTCAAACCACCTTAGATACATTTATTTTCTTCAAAAACTTCCACATGCCAAATTTGGTTCCATTTACATGATTAGTTCTAGAGTTAAGCAGAAACTTCTGTTTCAATTGCATGGAAGCCCCCCCCCCCTACCAGAGAGGGAGGAGGGGTCTCGAACTACCGTAGAAACATTTATTGTCTTTAAAATCCCCGCTAGCCAAATTTGGTTCCATTTGCTTTATTAGATCTAGAGTTATGAAGAAATTACAGTTTCATTTGTATGACAGCACCCCTTCTAGGAGAGGGGAGGGGTCTCAAACTACCATAGAAACATTTTTTGCCACCAGAAAACCCCACATGCCAAATTTGGTTCCATTTGCTTGATTAGTTCTTGATATATGCAGAAACTTCTGTTTTCTTTGTATGGGAGCCTCCCATTCTAGAGAGGGGAGGGGTCTCAAACTACCATAGAAACATTGCTTGCCTCCAAAAACTTCTGCATGCTAAATTTGGGTTCCTTTGCTTGATTAGTTCTCGAGTTATGCAGAAAAATGTGTTTCACCCCCTTTCAAAGGAGGGAGGGGTCTCTTACTATCTTAAAAATATTCTCCGGCCTCAAAAACCTGTGCATACAAATTTTCATGCCAAACGGTCTTTCTGCTCGCGAGTTAAATCGTGACAAAGGAAACCCCAACTCTTTTTTATTATATAGATTAGAGTGAACTGAGTAATTTCCGCAACATACTCTCGGGTTCATTGGCGCTTAAGCGGAATTTTTTAATCAAAATTTCGGGTTTTAGCTCAAAGCTGATCTGAGCTGGAATAACGAGCCCCCCCCTCCCCCTCTTCATAACATAACATCCTCTAGTTTCATTCCGTCTCTCTTATGATATCCACAGACCGACGAAGAAAAGTACTAAGGTTATCCCTCCAATCGTCAGTAGGGAAGGATGGTACAAAACGCACCATTACAGCAACATCGTGAATTACCAGGGAATAGAAGCTAATAACCAAGGAATAAGAATAAGCTGACGTTTCATTTTTAAACCTTTTTCAATTTGATCCCAAGACGACACCGGGGTGAAACACCTGTTTCATTGCTCAGTATGCACCCCAAACTTGGGATAAGACGCACCAAAACACTGGGATATGATGCACCACAATATTGGGATAGCATGCATTGCTTGTAAAAAGTAAAAACATGACTAAAGTCAGGAGGGTGAAACACAATCCCACATCCTTTTAACTCTGTAGTCAAGCAGTCAAACCCGCTTAGAAAAAAGTACCCAACGGAGCAGTTAAATGTGGGATGCCAACGTTGGATATAATTATGTTTATCTATTATTGGGTTTCAAATTACTTATTTTTGAGAATAATTTTACCAGGATTAAGTTATTTATACCGTACGGTAGGTAAACAAGATTATACTCTCAACGTTGGCTTCCTACACTTAACCGCTCCACTGGGTACTTTTTTTTAAGCGTGTAGACGTATATAACGCAACGGTGCGTTCTGCCCAAGGTTTAATTTTTGCATAGTTTTATGTAAATATTCTGAAAATACGTGGAATTATAGTGAAGTTTTGATACTACCTTGAAGTTTTGTTGTGTGCGATATATGTGAAGTGAATTTAATATAAACCATGGATATTAACGCTGGTGAAAGCTTATTTTTATAACACTATTATTTACAAGGTACAGTCATGACAATTTCTTCAATTTTGATCATATTTTGGTGTATTTAGTGCCGTATTCTACCACAAAATCATGAATTATGCTGTTTTATGATACTGGGCCATCATGAAGGCACTTCGGAAGCATCCTAAGGAAGTGAAATCGGCAAATAAAAGTTGGTCCAAATGTTGTACAGGACCTTATGAGTAGTGTAGAGAAGAAGGTTCGTGCATTTGGATATGGAATTGAAATTGAATAAAGCAATCATGGGAAAATATTTCTAACATGTTTTATTTTACTCCCTGAAAGTTTGAAGATGATTGGTTGAACGGACGAATTTTGCCGAATATTTGTGTATGTCGCAATTTGGTGCCGTACACCCTTCAAGCGGAATTGTTCAGAATCAGTAATCGTAACAGAACATGAATATTCGGTGGTTGTTGCACTGCCTTACTACCGTTCCATTTTACTTCATTTTTGAGTACAATTGAATGCTATCTCTTTTTTTCACAAGGAAATGTTACTCAATTTCCGTTAAAAAGTGAATCAACTCAATTTTTGAGTACATCCACTTTTTACAAAATTTGAGTAACATTTCCGTGAGAGAAAATGAGATAGTATACAATTGTACTCAAAGATTGAGTAAAATGAAACGAGAGTGCTGATTATCGCTGATCGACGATGATCGCTAAGTAATGATTACACACCGCTTTGAATCGACATTGCCTTTGTTCTTCCGAGAGAAGAACGAAAGTTGTGAAATGGTCGTCAGTTCACAACAGAGCAAGCAAAGAACGAGGCACAATTTATGACCGATGCGACATATTGGAATTAATGTATGATCAAAATCAATTTTATTATTTGAGATTTTTTTGGGGTTTAGTTGTAGGATTGGAACCAATTACGTTACGTTTTTAGCGAACAGGGAATCATGAAAAGTGTAACAAGCGAAACAGAATAATAAAAACTAAAATATGTGTCAAGGATAAGTGAGGTGCTATTCAATTATGAGACTATTCTACAATGATCAAAAAATGATTAATCTAATAGGATGAATTTAAATACATTATAACGAGCTTCTTTACGAATGTCTTTAGGTCGCTCATCTTGAGAATAAATCTTCAAATCAATCTAAAGAGTTTCGCTTATTCGTGGTCTTCTTGGCCCATAACCTGATGGTTACAGTATGTTAAAAAAGCTTATCCACCAGGGGGGATGGGTAAGGGGACCCATTAACATCGGTACAGTTTTTGCCTTAAACGACTTCATAACTTCCCGGTGCTTGAAAGTATACACGAAAGTTGGGGACATTTTTATTTTTCTAGCCAGAGTACGTACCGAAAGATCTGGTTTATTCTGCAATATTTGCTTCACCTTCGCGTCTACTGGTGGTTCCTGCTATGTTTAGTCGAATTTAACTTAAACAATAGAATTTCTTTCTTTACGCGCACAACGAAGAAGATCAGTGAAGCTACAATTCAAGACTAGTTCATTTATTCAGTTTTCTGATATTCTTGTACAAACGGGTACATGGAATGAATACAAGGAATTTAGTACACTCAAAAGTGATTTGAAGTGACAGTTAATTATAGAGAAAAATGAAATCACACAACAGTTCCTGAGATCCGCTTTTGTTCCGCTCCCAGCCTTCCTGGCTGTCAAGCGTGTATCGAAAGATTCAAGAACGTTATGGTAAGTTCTTGCAGAAAAACCAAGCGTTTTTGCAAATTTTTTTGCTCTTCTTTCGACGCCATCGTCGATCTAAAAGCTTGTAGAATCACCAAAAAATGATGTTACACAATGAACAGACATACTTTCATCAGTCTGCAACACGCGTTGATGAAGTATTTCCAGATATATACGTATTTAGGGGTGTCCAGATTTTGTCGTGAACAAGCTTTATCACATTGACATGGAATATAAGGCGATTATATCTTTTCATGAGATTTTATGTGATGAATTATGGAAAGGGTTATAAAATACGCCAAAAGTAGTGTATCCACCCTCAAACGAATACTAAGATTTAAGTGTTTTTTACAGAGTTTTAATGTGTATTCTGCAACTTTCTCGAACTTAAACATTATGTCCAGCTGTCATTCAATGCTCTAGAAGTTAACGTGCTAACAGTTTAAGTTTCGTGTTCAAAATTGAAAGTTATTTGTTGCAAAACGACCCAAAAAGCACATATTTCGATCAGAGTTTACTTTAATATTCCAACATAACTTCAAAGTTTCTTGATGTTACGATAATAATCATATGGCTATTGTTTCGCTTGTTCTTAAACCCTCTAGATGGAAATACTTTTATTCTTAAAGTCTCGAATTTCATTCCCAGAATAAAAATCATAAAGTGACCAACATCAACCAGCCCTGAACGCAGCATCTCTGATCGTAAATGAGACGTTTAAAATATTGAGTAATCGTTTGATTGTTTGCTTCGCTTGCTAAAAGTACAATAAACAGAATAGAGGAATCCGAAGCTATTAACACCAAATAAAATTCGAAAAAAAAAGTATCTCTCCTTATCAACCGATATAAAACTAATTACACTATTCTCAAATAATGAGATCCATTTGCATTCAATCCATAACCCATGATTTCCGCTTCTGCCTAGTAAATAATCCCACGCGTAGGCGATTATTTTAAACAAATTCAATTAACCTATCCTCTCTGCGGCATGCCTGCACTGCACTGAGTGAGCCAATTAAACAACACCCGAAACAATTTCCCATTGAGACACTTCACCATGGTCGTGGAAACATACAAAGCCTCATGCCAGTGGAAATATAGCTAATGTTCACACCTGAACATAGATAAAATTCACACGTGTCATAAAGCCGTTCGATGGGAATTGCAGAAATTCCCTCTCAGCATAATTTTTCCCATTTCGTTCGGCCATAATTTACCATTGATTAACAATCGCTCTGCGCTGATGGGAATTGAGGCAACAGGTTGAACTATCATATGACAAAGGGACCTTAGATAGTTTAGTGTTTAAAGGTATAGATTTATTATGACGGGGGCTCAATTGCCAATTTTGTAGAGATGCATCGATATGTTGAGGTTGAAGTTTAAAAGATGGACAGTGTCAAAGTAAGTGAACACACAGATTAATATTGTGAGGTATTATTTAATTTAAGGCCGTCATGAGTTTACATATCTTGAGTATAAACTAAATTAAACATAGCTTTCATCGTTTCCCCATTGTTACTTAACCATGCTCCTCAGAATCCTGTTATTAGGTTTGTTCATAGAGTTATAATAATGTCAGCATCTTACATAAATCTTACATCACAGCGGTCGGCCGGTAAAACAAAATCAGTTCAAGGAGCCCATTTCCCTCTAATAGTCACGTTCATCATGCTACTTTACTTACGATTAAATAAATCATTATCAAACCTTCTCCTAAGCTTAGATGCAAATATCACAATGAATAATTTATTCTATAAGAATAATTCCAACCGATCCCACCCGTTCTGAACCGGGCAAAATCATTTTCAATCAAGTCAAATGTTTGCAAAAATTCAAGGTTCATTTTCGATCAGCAGCGCCTCCCGTCGGATTTCAGCATCGCCGTACTTCTCCAGCTCCTTTCGCAGGGGAAATGGTATCATGCTGACCGTCGAGTATCGGATCGATTTGCGCGGGTCATACTCGAGCGTTGCGTGTCGCGAGTATAGCAACATTAGCGCCGTGGTGGCGAGTAGCGACACTCCCAGTAGCGAAAGCAAGTACACACACCCGGTCTGCAGGTACGGTGCAACGTCGAAGAGCAGGTGTAGCAGCATCACGATGTCCGGAGTGAGCTTTTCCACCTCCTGCCGAGAGAGAGAGAGAGGGAAGGTGTTAGAGAATGTCGTTAGGTGAGAACTATAGGCTAGGAAAATAATGCATTGATCAGAAAAAAATCAAGTTATCAATATAATAATTATCTTATGGTTTTCATTTTTTGTAACGTTAAGATGCGAAGTTTACACATAAAATGCACAGAACAGCAGTAAATTAGAGATTGTTACCCATGGAATGACAAAGCATGAGGAGTTCAGCTCATTCTACAGGGAAAATAGTGATTTTGTTATAAATACCTACACTCATAAAAATAATGAATATTACGAGTGACATAATCCTTCTTGCACGTAAATACTTCGACACTCAGAGATAAATATGACTCAATTGTGTGTTCATTTATATGTGTTTTAAATCCTTTATACAAAACCCACAGTAGTAAATACTGACATACTTAAAATTACGTTCCGGATGCTACATTTACAACTGCTCCTAAGGTAACCTCAAATAAAAGTCCGTGAAACGTTAAGAAATTGCCACTTGACTGAAAAAAGGGAATGTGCAAGCCTTAAATTTACATGATTCTTCTATTTGGGAACGTCCATTAATTACGTCACGCAAAAAGTTACTCTTTATAATTTATAATCAACCCCCCCCCCTTCTCACGTTTTTTGTATGGACCTTCAATTTTGTTGTATGGATCGTCACGGTTTCCCAGCTTAGCAGCTTTTGTAAAACTTCATTTTGTGTAACGAAACTTATTTTTACGTAAGTTATCATTTTGAATTTTTGTGGTTTTTTAAATTTAAAAACAGACGAAAGCATCGGTCAAACGCAGTTTAAGAATATTGCACTCCTAGAAAATCCTGTGAATTTAAGGTTGCTAAGATGCACATAAATGGAGCAGCTCGTCAAAACCCCAAATAATTCTCATGTAATAGTGTGAAAGTACACTTTTAGAAAAAAAATCTTTTTAATTTAAGGGGACCCTCCCCTGAATTTGGGCAAAAATAAGGCAAAGTTTGTATGTTTTTTGTGGGAGAATGAAGAGGCGTACGAACTTCCGATTTGAATATTAAAATTGATTATTACTCAAGATTTCAAAGAGATAAAATAATTGCAAAAATTCAAAATGCCGGCTACAAAATGGCGATTTCCGTAAGCCTCTGCGCTCAAAACGGGGGCGACAACTTCAAGCCTGCAGCCTCTTGTAGTGGACAGAAATCAACTATTTCTGAAAGATAATGAAATTTTCTACGGTTTGAACTAAATTTCAGACAATTGAAACTCATTGCAAAGTGTCATTTGAACTAAAAAGTTTAATTTTTCGCAACATTTTTTCATTTCAATTGTGTTTAAAAATTATAAAAAATTAATAATTAATGCCAATTTCCAGTTCAAACCGTACAAACAATTATAACCTTTCAAACTGTTATTTGATGGAGAGATTAATAGTTCAAGCCCGGGGCTTGTAGTTAGATAGAAAAACATGGTTTCGAGAAATCTCCATTTTGAATTTTCTTTATTTTTTTTCCTTTTTGAAATCTTGAATAATAATCGAATTTAATCGTCAGAACCAGAAGTTCGTACGCCGTTTTATTCTCCCACAAAAAAAAATACAAACTTTGCCTCTGTTCTAAAATTTACAAGACCACAAAAATCGAAATGATAACTTACACAACATGACGTAAAAATAAGTTGTGGAAAACAAAATTATGTTTGCGAAAAGCTGCTACTGTAAATGCAAATTCAAATGCTTTTTTATGCCCGTTTTGATCCTAAAGTTCCTAGTTCAAATAATCTAAAGATCCTAGTTCAAATAACCATCAGAAAAAATCAGGATGCAGCTATAAAAATAAATAAAGAAAGAAAAGTCCGCACTGTAATGGATTGGCGTGGTAAAATTTAGCTCAATATTTTCCTGTAGTATTCATTTTGTCCCTACATATCCAAATGCTTGTGAACAATGAAATTAAATAATACACCTTAGTCAAAAAATATTTTGAGGATTTTAAAAGTTGTCGCCAGGTTCGGGTTAATTAATATAACACGGGAATGAGCTATGTGTAGATCACCTTTGCGTGGTGCGTTACGGGGTATTAGAGCTGCCCCTGAACCCTTGTCCGAATTAATTCAAACTCGGAAACATATTTGTTTTTGTTGTCAAAGGAACATATAATAGTCCTTATTACATTTTATGTCTTGTGTAAAGCGACAATACTCGGATTGTCCCACCGATGATGAGCTTGGAATAAGAAAAACATGGTTAGTTTTCATTTATGCAAATTCTCATTTTCTATTTGATGTTGCAATGAATAGAGGGGCGCACAGCATCAATCATAGTGACCCATGAGTCAGCAGACAAAATTTGACAGCTCTATCAGTCGAACTCTAACCGTGATGGCAAAAAACAGTGAAGCAACTCCGTTTAGAAGTGTGCGCGTTCAAAGAACAGCATCCCATCGCGTCGAAAACGGACATCGTGCGGCACTTTGGGGACGCCGGATACGCCCGTTCCAGCATCTACAATATCTTGGCACTATTGGACAACAATCAGAGCATCGAAAAAAAGCCCGATTCCGGACGACCGACGACCCTGAGCGACAAGAAGCTCCAAAGGATGCTGAAGAGAAATCCGAGGGAAAAGTGGCTACATCGCTGCGTGCGCTTGGCCGGAAGGTCGGTTCAATCGGCCAAACAGTGAAAATACCTGGCGAACATGAACAAACATGTCAGGGGGCGGAAGTCACGTCCACGGGTTTCGGAGCTGCGGACAGCGGCTGAATAAGATGATCAACTCGACTGTCGCGGCGAATCGCGACGTGGCGGTGGTGATGGACGACGAGTCCTATCTCATCCTGGATGGCAAAGACTGTCAGTACACTTCGTGTTTTACATCCCCCACTAAAGAAGTGAGCTCCGGGGTGAAGTTCATTTCACACACCAAGTTCCTCAAGAAGGTGCTGCTGTGGCTGACAATCAGCGAGAAAGGGATGTCAAAGCCACTCTTCTTATGCTCCGGGCTGGCCATGAACGGGGAAATTTATAGTACGAAATGCCTGCCGGAAGTTGCACCGTTCATAAAAAATACCACAAGGACGAAGACGCGGTGTTCTGGTCCGATATAGCGAAGCAATCGTTGGAGGAGATGGAGCAGCTGAGTTTCGCTGGGGTACCCAAGTCGGCGCACCCGCCCAACGTCCCCCAGCTACGTTCCATCGAGATTTTTTGGGCCAACCTGAAGCGTAAGATCTACTCCAACAATAATATCGCGAGGAGGAATTGATAAATAAAACGAAGAAAGAACTAATAAACATGCCTGTTTTCGTCCGTCATGGCATATGTTCCGGCTAGCTGCCGGAAGGCCGCTCGCAAGGGCGTAGATTTTTTTTTTTGCAAGTAAGCTTAAATAATTACCTTCCATAGGAAATTTATCAATGCAATTATCTGCCTTGGTTTTTTTTTCAAGATCTAATATTTTTTTTCAATACAAACGTAACAGTTTTAAAAAAAAAATCGCATTACGACCGTCACGAAAAATGGTCAGATTTTGAGCGGTAATATCTCAGTCATTTCACAAAAGATTTTAAAAATATTGATACCAATCGATCGAAAATATTTCTGTTTCTAAATAAAAATAATGCTGATTTTGGGCCACACACTATTGAAAAATTCATAAATGTTACGCCTTGTCTTCAAAAGTATACTAACCCCTTCATGCCTAAGGGGTCGTATATGACTCCAAAAGGAAAATGGCTATATAAAATCACAGACTGAATAAAATTGTACACTAACTTCGGTAAATTTGTTCTACATCAATTTTTCTATCTGGGAAATTTATTTAAAAAAAAACATATGAGTATAAGGCCTGATTGACGACCAAGAAAATCCTGAATATGGAGAAGTTCAGGAAGAGAACATAAATGCCTTATTAAAAGTATAAAGCGTTGTTTTAGAATATGGTACATATGCATACGTATTGTTAATTTTTTTGTGATAAACGTTAAATATTTTTGTATCTTCCTGGGATATTCTAAGTTATCCAAAATGCAGTTGAGTTTTTTAGCTTCAGGTCTACAGTTATAACAGTAGATATAAAGCCTATATAATATTATGATATGCATTTAAACATATTGAATGAACCTTTTTAAAGGTAAACAGTCATTATTTGATAATTTTGGAATGTTCAAAATCATCAAAACTGTCCTTGAGTTCGAAACTTGTGATCTACGGTAGTAACAGTTGCTTTTTGGGCCAAACAAAGTAACGCTACGTATTCAACCATATTCAATGAATAATTTAAAACGTAAACAAACATTATGAGATTAACTGGGTTGATGAAGGTCATCCAAACTGCCCTTGAGTTCAGAACTTAAGATCTACAGTTGCAACAGTAGGTTTTAGGAATATGCAAAGGAACAATATGTGTTTAACAATAATCATTGAACGGTGTAGAAGGTCAACAGACATAATGTGACAATCTTGGAATATTCTGGGTCATCCAAACTACCATCAAGTTCAAAACATAAGATTTACAGTTGTTGCAATTATGTAAAGGCCATACAAAGTAACAATAAGTATTCAAACATATTCAATTAATATTCTGAAAGGTCAACAAACCTTATTAAGCCATATGACATGTTCTTGGTTATCCCAACTTTCCTTGAGATCAGTGAGTCTTTTGGATGGTAAACAGATATAATGAGATATCATGGGATGTTCAAGGCCACCAAAACTGCCCTTGAGTTAAGAAGCTTGGATCTAAAGTCGTAACATTAGCTTGATAATCTTTGAAAGGACAATCTTGTCAGTTTTAGATCTACGATTGTAACAGCAGCTTGAAAATTGGCATAAACATCCCAAGATTATCTCATAATGTCTGTTGGTCTCCCAGGGGATTCATTGAATATGTTTGAATATACGTATATCATAACATTGTAAAGTAAATAAAGCGGTTGTTACAACAGTAGATCTTAATTGCTGAGCTCCAGGACAATTGAGACGACCTAGCACATCCAAAAAAAATATGCCCTTCGTGTTTATCTTTAACCAGTGATGAAGGAGTTTCGTGCTGTGGTGATAAAAAGTTTTTGAAAGGTGAGCGCCCGGGCGCTATTTTCAGAAATTTGAAAAACCTCGGAGTAAAGCGGGATTTTGTGTACCAAACCATCAAAAGGTACCGTGACACCTGCTCGTTGGATGATCGGAAGAGATCCGGTCGTACTCGTACGGTGCGGACTGCACGAGTTGTTGAAGTGGTCAGGGAACGGATTAGACTAAAATTACAGCGCTCTGTACGTAAAATGGCCGCAGATCTGAATGTTTCGAGATCACCAATGCACAATATACTGCAAAATGAACTCGGATTCCAAGCTTTCAAGAAACGTAAGGTTAACGGAGTTTTGGAACCTTCCAAGCAGAACCGACTCAAAAGAGCAAGTCTGCTTTAGTTGCGGCACGGTGGGGAAGAATTTATCTTTTCCGACGAAAAGTTATTCGTCTTGCAACAAACCCACAATGTCCAGAACGACAGATTGTGGGCTCTCTCTTCCAGAACTGTTCCAGAGAGTGATAGGAATATTCCACGGTTCCAAAGTGCTGTGTCAGTGATGGTTTGGGGAGGAATTTGCAAGCAAGGAAATTACCACTGGTTTTCATCGAAAACGGCGTTAAAGTGAATGCCGTATATTATAAAACGGAAGTTTTGGAGAAAATTGTCAAGCCATATGTACAAGAGGTGTTTGGACATGATCACTATGTGTTTCAGCAGGACGGAGCGCCATCGCATACTGCAAATCTCGTTCAGGACTGGTACAAAGAAAATTATACCGACTTTTTGGACAAGAATGAATGGCCTCCCAGTTCACCAGATCTTAATCCCTTGGATTATTTCGTATGGTTATACATGCTGGTGAAGGTAAATGACCACACGGCGTCTAATATGAACCAATTCAAAACCGTAATCAAACGAATTTTGGACGAAATGCCGATGGAAGTCATGCGTGCCGCCTGTGGCGGTTTCAAAAAACGTCTGAAGCTGGTCAAGAAGGTTAGAGGCAGCGTTATTCCAAAACATATGCTGTAGTTGATTAGTATTATATTGAAATATAATGGGTAAAGTTATCAATAAAATCTGAATTATCGATTTGAAATAAATAGAGTTTTAATTTGTATGAAAATATATGGGACACGGTGTAAATAAAAAATGAATTTCTGTCTGTCTGTCTGTCTGTCTGTCTGTCTGTCTGTCTGTCTGAACCTTATAGACTCGAAAACTACTGTACCTATCGCCGTGAAATTTTGTATGGAAAGGTTTTTTGGGGCCGGGAAATGTTCTTATGATAGTAAGAGACCCCTCCCTTCTCTTAAAAGGGGGGCTTCCATACAAATGAAACACATATTTTTACATGACTCGAGAACTAATCAAGCAAAGGAAACGAAATTCGGCATGCAAAAGTTTTAGAAGCAAAACATTTTTCTTTGGTAGTTTGAGACCCTCTCTGAAGGGGAGGCTCTCATACAAACAAAACAGATGTATCTACATGTCTCAAGAACTAATCAAGCAAATGGAACCTAATTTGGCATGAGGGGTTTTCTGGAGGCAAAAAATGTATCTATGGTGGTTCGAGACCCCTCCCCTTTTCTAGAAAGGGGGCTATCATGCAAATTAAACTGTTTTTTTTTTGCATAACTCGAGAGCTAATAATGCAAATGGAACTAAATTTGACATGTGGAGATTATTTACTTCTCAGTCTGGTACGGAGGTGGGATCTCATATAAATGAAACAAAAATTTAAACCAAACAAAAGAATTATCCGTACTGTTATAAAAATTTGTATGCACAGGTTTCTGAGGCCTGAGAAGGTTATTATGAAGGTTCAAAACTCCTCCACCGTCTGAAGGAAGGGGGGGGGGGGGTGGTGGCTCTCATACAAATGAAACACAAATTTCTGCATATTCCGAGAACTACTCAAGAAAATGGAACCAGATTTGCGTAAAAAAAACGTCCATTTTTTTAATGCAAACGTTATAAGCACCAAATTATGTCTATTCATAAATGCAACTTCGTCCCATTCGATGTATTTATTATCAAATGTAGTCTTCGTACGGGTTTTTCATGTCAGGTTTCCTGATTTAGGGCATTGCCAACAGTTTTCGCTCTACCGAACACAAAATTTTACGAAACAATCTAAAATAAAACTGCTTTGAAACACTTAAATAATTTTTTCATATGATTTATCGGTCATTCAATAATGAAAACCATTAAAATTCACTCTACACTGATTTTACCCAAGTACCACACCACGATCATAATTAGATGCAGCAACTTGATTATGACTAACGAAGGCACATTTATGTTTTCTCAACTTAATGGCAACATGTGTGCTAAATACTAGGAAATTCATTTGGTTTGTGTTTAGATGAGCCATTTCAAAAGCATTCAACCAAAACTGATACATTTCCATTGAATAATTAACCAATTACAACATTTTTATTGGTGTATTGACCCCATAGTTAAGAACATAGAAAAAAAAATGTCCCTAACATTGGATCTACGATTTTCTTGATAGATCAATGTTAAATTTTCCATGTGAATAGTTAGTTTATAACGTGTGACTGTTTTCTGTAAATCAAGGCTGCATTAATTGGTTTTTCTCAATTTAGTTCATCCGAAGATTACGATCATAATCTGTTAAGCTTAACCAGAGAGGTCATGGAGTCTAAAAAGTTACGACAATTGAAAACATCGCGGAGTGAACAACTATAAATTGATTAATAATGCTCAATTGCCCTATGAATAAAAGACATAGGGTAGGGAACGGCTTCAGCTACTCGGGACCCTATTCCAAGCAAAGGGTTAACGTTAACCTACAAAACTCATTTTGCTGTATGCTGTACTAGATGAAGCACCATCCTGCATAAAATGAGCATTGTAAGTTATCGTTAACCCGTGCTTACACAGATAAAAAGAAACATTGAATGTTCTGCGTAATCTAATGCACATAAAGGGTATGCTAGATTTAGCAGAAAATAGTGGGATGTTTCATGTAAATCTTAATCAGATAACGCCTGAAGATAGCCTGCTGTACGACAGATAGCCAACATTGTTCCATGGCTCATCAAAGACTACAACCAATTGCGTTGTTTACGCCTCCTTTAGCTTGGAATTAAACGAGGGGAAATTTTATGCGCTTGTTAAAATTAATTATTTTTTCTGTGTAGAATAGGGTCCCTGAAGCCGTGCCCTACTCTATGTGAGAAATAGGTCAAATGAATCTCATTACATCCTGTTACCCTATATCAGCTTACTTTCAATAACCGTGCACTCGGCTTCGCGGATCTCAACAAGATGTTCGAAAATAAAAGCTCAAAGAAGAATATTAATCTAAGAGTTCAATTCACCGCTACTCCAAATCATTTCGGTGATAATGAGAAATACCACCCCTTGAACCCATCACTTACCATTTGTGCCCAAATCAATGGAATCACTGTGTTGTGTAGAGGTTTAAGTTCTGAGATGAAGCTCACATTCGTCAGTAGATTAATCTGTACTCGAATACTGGCCGTCATAGGAATTCCAAGTTGCTATAAAATATAAAGAAATAAATCATTGATAGTATATGGTTCCACAAACCTTCCACCATCTACTTACAGGTTGCATGATAATGATAGCATCGTGTAGCTCTTTTCGCGGGCTCAGCCCATCTATAGCTTCGGATAATGAAGGATCACCCTTGTAGAAATGCGGAAGCGATACAGCTAATGGTATATCTGTAATCAAAAATTGTCACTTACAATGGTTTCTTAAATCAACATAGCTCCCAAGACTCACTGTACCAACATGGACTCAAGTCTCCCAATCCCTTCGGTAGACATTGTCCATTTCGACAGTAGCACGCTGTGTAGGGATCATCTAGAGAACTCTCGAACGCATTCTCCTGAATGGAAAACCAGTAAGCTTTGATACCGTCGTGCGTACCTTCCCGCTCGAATGCAATGGGCAGTGTCCGGCAGAATGCCTTCCGGTATACTTTAAAAATTTCCGTTTTCGAAATGTTCCTCGGAAATACCGTCCCATCGTACGATCCTTGAAGGGTATTGCATGGAGTGTTCCTGTTGATGTTTATTTAATTATGGTGTGCTGGTTATTCGGAAAATGTTGAACAAACTACCTTCGATCTGCGTCCCAGTGGTCCTTTCCTACATAGCCCCAGTGAGCTAATCCGGGTGAACCGTTCCATAGATCGATGGAATAGTTCCGAATAGGGTCGTCCGACTCTTCGGCTTCTTCCTCGGCAGCCATCTGTAGTGCATCCTGGTCAAAGTAATCTTTTTCGACGGAATCCAATTCCTCTTCGGCAACATCAGCCACAATTTGAGATTTGCGCAGTTTCTGCACCGCTTCCGGTAAATTGATCGTTACAGTATCGAAGCCATCGTCGAACATCTATTCCGAACGGGACAGGGGGAAATACGGTTAAACTGATTGCGGTATTGGTTAGTACGAGTGGTGGTGCAACCACAATAGAGAAGAAGAGAAAGAGAACAGAGTTGCTGGTGAGAATCTAGAACTGAGAGTGAAAATACCGAATGGTCGATGACAACTGAATGGTAACAGCATCACTGAAGAGCACTACTTACGCGATCGAGAATACCGATTTTCTTGAAGTGAATAATGTTCGGAAGCAGAGTAGAAGCTACTTGAACTAGGGGGTCTTCGTACCCCCAGAGAAGATCATGTACAGTTATGTTGAGAAATGGGCTCATTCCAAGGGGTTTCAGGGCAGCTGCCACGGCTAAGGAAGCCCATGCTGACATGCGAAAGGCTGCGCTGGCCACACCCAAGTACGCAATATTAGGAACTATGATGAGGTCATTGTCTGGGTTTCCAACGGAACGCTCCGGAATGAACACTTGCCGTCGAAGAGGGGTGAAGCTTAGCGTCCCATTCGAGTTGAACGTTGAGTTGTGGTTTTCCAAAAACTCCTGATACACGTACGGCCCCAGCTCTTCCAGCCTCATTTTCTCTGCTCCTCGCATGAATGCATCCGCATTAGTCACATTAAATACGTAGATGCTAATGAACACCTCCAGCGGTGGTTTCTTCCATAATCGATGCAGGTAGGAACCTTCATTCATACTCAGCATCTAAAACGAAACGGCATTCAGATATTGTCTTAGTTTGGGAAAATCCCAAACGTAACAGGATATCAACACTTACTGTGTTCACGATCAGATCGGTTGGGTTGAGCACCACTATGACGCAGCCCATCGTGATGAATAACATTCCGAGGAATCCTAATTTGACAATTCCTGCAATGAAAAAATAACAAACATGATAAAGTACACACGAAACTTTCTGCTACGGAAGAGTGGCACATCGGCGTAACAAGTCAAAGATCGTGATCTCGTAAATTAAACATTTATCCATGCGATCATAAACTATACAAAGATGTATACATTGCGTGAACTCAATGTCACATTAGCGATCATTAAACCCACTGCATCAACAAAGATCAGTTTTGTTCATCTCCAAACCCGTTTTGTTTGGTATTTTGACCCGGCAGTACGACCGGTACTCTAACCTTTTCACGCCCAGCTGAACCCTCGGAAGAAAAGGTGCACGCACCTATAACCTCGAAAGTACAGCAATGCATCTCTCTTTTCGATTGGATCGAACTGCGCCCCATCACACACAGAGCCGGCGCCTACGGGGATTTCCTCCAAGACAATGCGTGATCGTAAATTAATCTTGTTAGTACCCATAGGTATACAAGTTAATTACTATGTTCAAGCGGCGATATTATCTTACGGAAGAGTTCCTGAGTCATAACGCTGCTGCCATCAACGCTGCCTATGTGATCGGAGAGCGAATTAACCGGCTCGGAAGATCACTTGGTCGCGATCGCGTGCGTTTCAAAACAATGTTACGTCACTGATGTTCTCTCAGCAACGGCTCTCTCAGTATATTTCTTCATCTCTTTATCGTGCTCAATGAATGTAAACATAGCGACGACAGGTTTAAAAAACACTGCAGCTCACGTGCTGATCATATGGAAGGTAAGTATGTAATTTGCACGAGAGAAGTGCGAGGAAAGCAAGTCGCCGCATGCTTGAACGGCTGTCTACAGGTCGTGGTCAAGGCTGCCATGCGTCAGATTTGACAACTATATTCGCTGCAATTATAACCCAGACTGAAACATACGCAAACAGCTATCATTTAAAATTGCGAGAACAGTCACAACAAGTATTAGTTCTCTTCTACACTAATCACTTCGTACCATAAGCGTTGGATTCAATTTGCGGTTTCTTTTTTTAAAAAAATCGCAACTTCCTACTTCCTCATATGCTTACCTCTTCTTCTTGTGTAAACAATAAACATCCACCAAAAAAAAAAACACCTCCAAATCCGCAAATTGATCCTTCCATAACTGTTTCCACCGGTGGTGTCGCGTGTTGTTTACCGTAACAACATCGTCTAATAACGGAAGAATCGCTTCCGAAGCATCATCCACGATCCACAAGTTCAGGTGCGAAAACCGCACCTGGCATTGAACTTGGTTAGGTCGTTTAGATTAAATCCATCCCACGCCATCAGCATCATTACTGCCTGTCGAGATGATGCAAATTATGAATGTATGAGCTGTGCCGTCAACGTACATATCCATCTTCGCAGTTGACATTTATCACTCTCAATGATGAAAGCGAAAATGATGGCAAAGGGGGGAGGGAGATCGGAACCTGTGATGATTCAAAAACAGGTCTTCCAAAAACAAGTGGTTGTTGGAGATACGGCATGTTTAGCGGTATAAAACTAAACTAAAAGTACATAGTAACATCACCTGACTTTTTATCGCACACTCTAACTTCTAATATAAACAAAGACAGCATTCCGGAGAAATTGTTTGGCTTTATAAGTATCGACTGGTTTTTTTACGTGGCGTCGATTTGACGACATCTAACATCTAACGTTTATTTGCTCTAGGTGCGTGAACCTACGTCAACCCGTTCGTCTTATTATGGTTAATTGGTGATTCACCCCTGAGACTTTAGACGATGGCGAGCGGGTTTTCCACCTGTTCTAAGCACCTAGTTGTAAAATTTGCTGTTATCCTTCATGCAATGCTTTCCTGGTGTGTTAGAATTGGAAACGTGCTCCGTACGTGACAGTAGCGCGTCGATGGATACGGATCTACAGTAACATACCACCAACCAACGAGAATGCGGAGGAGAGCCTTAATGTGAGCAAGTAGTGATGTAATGACGTGGCTTCGCGATCTACACCCAGTTGGGACGCCGTTGCTGGCACGTAGCGATTGCCTTCCGCGATTGAGCGGCATAGCCTAGGTGATCCAGATCATATCCGGAGGGTCAACATGTAGTGAAGTTCATGCCACTTTAAACCACGGGTCAGGCCTCTAGGTTAACGCCCAAAATAACTGTTTCAATTGGACTTCTGTTTGCTTTTATATGAGCTTGTGCAATTTTTTTTTACACTAGCAAATTTAACTCGGTCTTGGAGGCACCAGGTTAAGTTCTCGGGCATATCGGACGTATAGCAGTGAAAACTGGCAGAAATGAAAAAAATATTTGAATACTTAAAGCTCGATTCAACGAAAATCTGGACGCATGGTTTAAAGTTCTATCTAGTTAGAATGCGGAATCACTTATTGTGTTCCAGCGGCACGAAAAGTGACCGCTGCAAGAATCCTTGTTAACCTAGGCGCCCACTTTCTGTGGTATAAATTTCACTGTGTTTCGTGAAGTGAGTCAAAAGTTATTCCAGGTGGAAGCCGAGAGAAAAGAAAAAATCTGCACACCCACATTGATAATTCAACGTGGTCCGCAACAAAAATCGCAAAAACGTTGAAAATCGCCAAATTAACCGTGTATTGTGCTCAAACGTTTCTGGGAGCAAAAGAGAGTGGATCGAGTGCCTCAAGGTAAGTGTCGTAGTGGAACATATGACCGCAAGCTGAACCAGAAGGTGTTGAGAACCGTCAGAGCAACCCCTGGACTATCAGACAATGAAATCGCACAAAATTACGCTGCTGCTCGCAGTACTGTTCGAAGAATTCGTTTGCTAGCCGGATTTCGTTCTTATCGAGCCAGCAAGCAACCAAACAGAACGTTGAAGCAAAGTTTCGTCACCTAAACTCGAGCTCGGAAATTGTACCAGCAGGTTTTGACGAAGTACTAAGGATACTTGCTCATCGACGATGAAACATACGTCAAAATGGATTTTGGACAGCTTCCTGGCCAAAAATTCTACACGGCGACGGCACGAGGAGATGTTTCTGTGAAGTTTAAGTTTGCTTTTATGGACAAATTTGCCAAAAAAAACTGATGATTTGGCGAGGGATATGCAGATGTGGAGCAAAGACCAAAGTGTTCGGGACGAATAAGACGATTGACTTGAAGCTTTACAAGAATGCCTCAAAAACCGCGTACTACCTTTCATTAAAGCCCATAAAGGCCCCGTAATGTTTTGGCTAGATTTGGCAAGTTGCCCCTACATCCGGGAAGTCATTCAGTGGTACCGCAATAATAAAGTAAATTTCATCGATAAAACATAAATCCACCCAACTGCCCGCAGTTCTGGCCCATCGAGAGATTTTGGGCAATAATGAAGCGGTAGCTTAAGAAAAGTGGAAAAACGGCTCGGGACGCGACCAAAATGTGGAACAAATGATTTGGCAAGGAATCTGCAGCTGTGGCCTTAAAACCAAAGCTTTTATCACTTTCATGTTGTGAAAAATGCACAACAAATGCGTTTAAATTGGAATAACTTCGCCGGTACAGTGTCACCAGCGACTGTGTAGATCACGATGGCATTGATCTCAAGTAAAGTGCGACAGTTTGTTTGAAACGGTAAAATGTAATAACTTGTTATATATGTGGTGACCGGCGTCATCTCCAGCTTCATTTTTTTTATTATTTAAAAACGAACTTCCTACCGCTCCAAACTTAGTTTTCTGAATGACGATTCAATCTTGCTCCGCCAATTCCGAAACCCAACAAGTCGTTCGTTCTCTCTTTCTCTCTCTCTCTCTCTCTCTCTCTCTCTCATATACGGGAAGCTCTTACCAATACTTTTATATCACAACCTTTCGTCCACCCATCATAAGCAATCGATATTTATACACGCACACAGTTTGGTAATCGTTTCACTCTCTCGAACATTCCCGATAACCAATACAACAGAACCGTGAAAATCGTCGGAGACCAATCTGTTCTAATGTGCAAACCTTACTAATCGGTTCAATAATGGCTTCATATATGGCTTCATAGCTAGTTTTTATGCACAGGGAAATGTTTTATAATTAATTTTACCATTCAGGAGGGTTGTAACCATGACCATAGTCAATAATACCATGAACGTGGTGAATTCGACAATTTTCATGGTTAATGTAAACATTTTATGTAATAGTCATTTTGACCATGATTTAACTGTCGGTACAGCCATGGAATTATTTTCAGTGTAGCAAAGTTACACACTATCATTAAAATCCATACTATTTTCATTAGGATCCAGCATATTTCAATGGGGCGATAAGTGTCAATTCAGTGTGTTTTTTGTTTTGATTATACTTCTCGTGATTTTCCTTATCAAGTAATCAGGTATGTTTCTTTATTTATTTAATATTTTTCATTATCTACTACAATATATTGTTTGAAAGCTGAATAAATATCTTTGTTTGACGTTTTGGTCAACCGCGTATGTTGTTTAATTCTTGAGTTATGATCACTTGAATGCATCCAAATTTACTTTGAATCGAGCTTTATAATCGATTAAATTTAGCCGCTGACGTCACATATCAAGAGTATTACACTAAAAGTGGAAATGAAATAAAGTTGGACCCCAAGAACTTCTTCAATTCCGAAAATTTCCAAAGAACCTAAACATTTTACTCGAAAAAAAATGCAACACTTTGTTCAGTTCGATGAAATTTTGGGTAAAACTAGTTTAGAGTAAAATGTTTACATGTGTAGAATCTGTCAAGGGGTTATCAAGAAGGCTTCCAAGCAACAAGTGTTTCGACAAAAAAATATGGGCACGGTCGTGGAAAATCCCGGCGTGTCCCACAGGTGGATCTTGAAACAGTTGGAAATCGGCAATTCGATCATGTCCCGTGTGGTAAAATCGTTCAAGAAGACCCAGACGACCCAGTGGCGAGCTGACAGTGGAAGAAAGGGGAAGACGACCAACCCCATGAATGCAAGGTATTACATCACACGCAATCTCGGAACGTGGCCAAGAAGGTCAATGATTCCGTCTGTTTCATCCAGCAAGATAAGTCTTCAAGGTAAAGAAGACGCCTAATAGAAACGATAAACAGAATACGGTGGCCAAATTTCACGCCAGTAAGCTGTACCGCGAGTGGTTGGTGCAGCCAAGATGCATAGTAGCGTACGACGAGTCGCACATTAAAGCGGACGCCAAGCAGATCCCCGGCCTGAAGTTTTTCGTCGGCAAGTCCCACCTGGATGTTCCGGAGAAGTTCCGCAAGAAGGAGTGCGCAAATTCAGCAAGCCGTACATAACGACCGGCTCCATCAACGGACAAATATATAAAGAAGAATGACTCCAGAAGGTAGGCTGCCCTTTCCACGAAGGTAACACTCTGTAATGGCCAGATGTGGCATCGTGCCATTACGTGAAACCGGTGATAGAGTAGTACGAAGCCAACGATATTGTTTTTGTGCCAAAGAAGGCAAATCCGCCAAACTAGCCAGAACTTCGCCCAATAAAAAAATTCTGGGCGATTATGAAGAGCAAGCTCCGGAAAACAGGGAAGGTCTTCAAAAACGACAAGGATTTGAAGAAAGACTACATGAAAGTGTGTTTAAAAGATGGCACATGTGTTGGAGTAGTGGCAGCTGGCCAAATCATAATAAAGGGTGATTTTGCCCTTATGCTTGCGGATGAACGGCAATACACAGTTTTACAGGGATTCCTCGATGTAAAATTGGAATCAAGTTCTTGTTTTCAGGCCACAACTGCAAATCATTTGCCAAATCATAGCCTTTTTCGCGAACTTGTCGGCAAACACGAACTTGAATCCCAGGCGTGAAGTAATTTTTTTTACCGGGAAGCTGCTTAAAATCGAGTTTGACGTATGTTTCATTATCGATCAAAGTGCAGTTCTTGTGTTTCGTCAAAGAGCCTTGCACGCTTTTTGGCCACGGAATTCTGCTTCATATGCCAGTTCGGATGTTTACTGACTTTGTACGACTTGTATCTCTCCCTGACAAGGATGTTCCGCACCCTTTGCAAGTTGAAGTTGTTTCTTCTGGTCACATCTCGGATCGAAAGACCGGAGTTGGCTTTAACGCACCTCAACACCTTGCTGCCCATCTGACGATACCTGGTTCCAGTTTTGTGTAGGTCCGCTGATTCCTTTTCACACTTAGGTTTTACTCAAAGGTTTTGAACACTCAACGAAAACGGTTGTTTCCGGCATCTTTTGCACTTTAACCAGCTTGGAATCGGACCGCGCCAGATTTTTCAGGTGTTTGAACACAATTTTTTTTCGAATTCCGTTTGACGTTGTTTCTGAACACTATTGACTGCTTTGATCAAACTTGTACCAGTTGTTCTCTATAGGAGTGTGAGCAAACCCCTGTTAGCGGAAGATTTCCGATTCCCAACTCTAGAGGGGTTTACTCAGGTGGGTCGTCTGGGTCAGATGGATCAACAGATCATCATCGTGGTAGAAATGCGATTAGATTGCGTTCAACTTTGCTTAAACAACCAGGGAGTTAGGTATCATTTTTGCTTAACAGTCACCCCCCTTAATCCAATGTCGCTACAGAAGACAGCATCCTTGCATTAATTAGAATTTGTTTAGTACGCTAGTAGATTGGTTTGGCCCTCAAGAGTGGTTAAAAATAACAAATGCGAACTTTTCGATGCTCTTAGATGTCCACAACGGATGTTTAAATGCAAACGGTTAACCCAGGAAACTTGCGGTGACCGACTTGATATGTCCCGTACACGAACATGTAACGTGACCATACTTAGGAAGGTCAAACCAGTGAGTTGGTGGAGTCGATCGCCGACCTCCGAAAAACATGCATCCTCCGAAGAACCTGCCGAGGACGCAGTGATTAGAGGGGCACTAGTCACCGAAAAGGCCGTACTGAAAAGTAAAATAAAGGCCAGCAATCTAGCCTGCTTAGAGAGCCTGTGTCAGAAGGCCAATACGGACCCATAGGGTGACACCTATTGGGTAGTAATGACAAAACCAGAGGAACGGCTGTTTCTACCGAGCAATCACCCGAGCTACTGAAAGTGATCCTTTGAGAACTCATACCGAGTCATTACCTGAGTTCCTGGCCTCCCGCCACCGTAGATTTGCACCATTCGATAGAGCGATGGTTGGCTCATCCGTAACCACTTGGGCATTGATAACGATACTGCGGAGGTTGGAGATTAGGCGACAATAAATAAATAAATCGCCAGAACAGGGCGATATTCCGAACCTGGCCATCAAGACGGCTATCTTGCTGGATTACAGCAAGAATGTTTAGGGTGGCGATGCAAAGATGTCTGGAGGAGGGCGTCTTCCCGGACGCCTGGAAAATTCAGACTATAAGATTGCTACCGAAAACACGGAAGCCACCAAGTGATCCATCGGCAAATAGCTCTATATGTCTGCTGGAAACGCCAAGTAAGGGGCTCGAGAGGGTAATCCTCAAAAGACTGACAACATACGTGGAGAGTATAGGCGGTCTGTCTAATAACCAGTTTGGCTAACATAAAGGCAAGTCGATGGTGGATGCCATTTTTTCCGTCATCAATACGACCGATGTGGCAGTCCAGCGCAAGAGGCGAGGTGAGGCGAGGAACGTGTTCAGTAGCGCCAGTTGGGAGGTCACCGAAAACTCGCTCCAACGCCTCCAGGTTCCTGGGTACCTGTACAAAATTCTTGGAAGTTATTTCCCGGATTGGATTCTAGTATAGAACACAGAGGCGGGTAAAAGGCGTGTCCAGATCACCGCAGGCGTGCCGCAAGGTTTGATTCTGGGCCCGATTTGATGGCACACGTTGTACGACGAGGAACTTGAACATCGACTCAAGTTCCTGAATGGCGTGAAGATCGTCGGGTTCGAAGACGACATCACCCGAAAAAGGTGGACCTAACGGCCTCACACTCCATTGGCATTGTAGAAGGATGGGTGAGCTCCAGGAAACTGGAGCTTGTACATCATAAGACTGAGGTCACGGTTGTTAACAACCGCAAATCGGAACAACAGGCGACGATTAGTGCAGGCAATTGCACAATATCATCAAAAAGGGCCCATAGATACTTGGGTAAACCCCATGATCGACGACAAGCTATCTTTTATCAGCCACGTCGATTACGCCTGCAATAAAGCCTCTATGGCTATATCGGCATTATCCCGCATGATATCGAATAGCTCGACGGTTCAAGGGAGCAAGCGTAAGCTCCTGACCAGTGTCGCCCTGTTCATACAAAGATACGGTGAACTGGCATGGATCACTGCTGTAAGTACTAAGTGCTACGTAGGTTAGCTCAAGAGTAGCCTGTATGTGCCTAAAAGTGGTTAGTGCATACTGGATGGTATTACGCGTCTAGGTCTGCGTCCTGGATATCGTCATAAAAGAGAAATGTAGAGTGCCTTGAACAACGTGGAACAAGAAGTATTCATAAGACCACTACCCTAGTAACACACTTGTTGCAAACCAGTAAAAAATACTTCAATTTTACTCAGTTAGATCACGATCAAATTGCTGCAACTAATTATGATGATTTGGTTTTGCTTGGGTATAGTTGCTTCTATGGTTAAGAGGCAGCCTGAATGCAGCAACTCTACTAAAGTTCGGTGGACCCACCTACTAATCCCGGAACTATTCGGGTGGGTTGGTAGGCCACACGGTGAAGTGAACTTCCACTTAACACATATTATATCAAGCTATGGCTGCTATAGACAGTATATGCATAAATACGGGCATGCAGAGTCTTTTACCTGTACCGAGTGCAAGGGAGTTGAGGAAAACGCGAAACATGTGTTCTTCGCATGACCTCACTTCGACCGCACGAGATTCTGCATGACAGCCCTAACCGGTCCCGACACAACTCCGGACAATCTCATCCGGGGGATGTGCAAATACCGGGATATCTGGGACGCGGTATGCATGGCAGCCTCTCAAATTGTTCTCAATCTCTAATTAAAATGGCAAAACAACCAATGTCAGGTCACAGGGACCACCCAACTACTAAAGTCCTACACATGCTAATGTTTGACCACAAGTTGCTTTATGCTGAGTAGGTGACAGTGAAAACATAAACAGAAAAATCGTAATCAAGTTCGTCAAGATTTGGCTAAGGAATCGAAGCAACCCTAGTAGCACACTTGTTACAACCCTGTTAAGGTGACTGCTTTGTGACTCAATTAAGACATAATCTAGTGGCAACAACAAGTTTTGACCGTTGTGTGCTGCTTGGGAATCGATACAAATCGATACAATTTGATAGTTTAGCTATGAAACTAAAACCAAAATTTATCAACCCTTATGGAAAATTTATTTTGTGCTCCAATTGATCCGAACAAACCTGGAAATTCCGATTAGTTATCTCGCAAACATTCATCAACTTGATACAGTTTCAATACCATTAAAATCATAGGGCCTAATATGTTTTTTCACCTCCCAAGTTAAATTTTTCTGATGTCAACTGAAACGACGCGTATAATTGAAAGCAATGTTTTGCTTTTTAAGTCCTTAAACTTAATACGGTTTACTCTGCATCTGCCTTGAAAAAAAAGTTCAATATCATCGCCACCACTTCGCAAGAAATGCAAAAGCTCAATAAAAACGCAGCACCAGACACAGCGCTGCTGGTGTGATGATGACTCAAGACTGAGCCGAGCAGGTAAAGTACCTACCAATCTACTTGTTAGCCGCTCGGCGGCACATGCAAGGACAAAACTATCATAATAACGCTTCATGACCGTTGACTCGAGTCGCTGTCTTTTACCTTTTTTTCTTTTTGCTACTTCTTTCTCTCGACTCATCCGAACGAAAACGTGTTTGTAGAATGCCTCCACGGACAGATTTGGAGTACCAATGCAATCATCGTGACGACACGTTGATAATGTAGGAAGTGATTTCAACCAACGAAACGAACGAAATCACGCAAGTGACGAACCCCCCGAACCCCATTTGCACATGCGAAAGTTCATCAATCACGTAGGTAGGTAATTCACTGCACGTCCAACGACAGGGGCATTCCTTCGCATTTGAACTCCCGGCTGACTGTCGATAGAAACAAAGGTTGAATGCACCCTCCAGCCAAGAGAATGCAATCACGTGGAATACGGCAGGGAGATTCTTCTAATCGGCTCTACTTAATTATATGCTAATCGTGGGCTTGACCGCAACTGTGGAGATTATCATCATCAAACTCATCACGCTGAGTACGGCGTCATCTTTCTTCCATTTCCTGAATCTTTTGTCTAATGGCAATGCAAGATAACGTTATGGCATTTCATTATACGTACGTACGCTCCGAGCACAGATCTATCGTGGAAATGCGGCTATTGTTGAGTCAGCGTACGCATGTTGCCTCGTCTTGCAATTTATTTCTCCTTTAACGCAGAGGAAAGGCACCGTGAAGGTTGAATTAGTGAAAGTGACAAAAGGTAGCCGAAAAAAACGCTGTCGCCAATAGGTTCTACCGTGAACTTTTCTAATGTGATAATTTGCGCAACGAACATTCCCTTGCATGTGATTATTGATCATAAACACTCTGTGCTGGAGACTGAATATTTAAGATAGAAGGGGGTGTGAACAAACTACGTAACGCGTTTCATTGAGTTGAAAAATTTAAAATCTTCACATTTAAATATTTCTAAAATTACCAGATGAATCTAGAAAAGAAAATCGTTTTTGATGAATCTAGTAAAGAAAATCATTTTTTAATTAATTAAAAATAACTAAAATTGTTAAAACAACTTTTGAGCTAGTTCTCATAAAATGGTAGCATTATTCGTTGAAAATTTATTTGAATTTAAATAAATAATATCCATTAGATCAAATTTTGATTCACTTTCCGATAATGTTCCCGAAATCGTCCCTTTCATGTTTAAATTCAAGTTATATCTTATCTCAACCGGTTGCTGATTGTTTTTAAACCGTTTGTCTTGCCCGTTTCTTCATCTTCTTCAATTTAGTAAAGTCATTTTCTATTTTTTTTTTTTTTTGTAAAATCTAATTAGGGCCCGTCGTGCAAACTTGTCTGAATTTTTTTAACCGTTGTGTGGCCGAATGGGTACCCGGGTACCTTTTCGGATTTCAATTCACGATATTTAAATGGTTTTTCATTGTACAAGATTTAAACTCAGTTAGATCCAAGAAAATGACGGTCAAAATCGATTGCACAATTTTCCGGAATTTTTCAGCAAGCAGGGGTGAAATAAGGGGCTCTTACATTTTTTAACTACGTAGATGGCCGGATGGGTACCGGGGTACCCACGAAACTGAAATGCTTATATCTCAGGTGATTTTAGGCCGATTTGAACAATTTTGAAATCAATTGATTCAAAATTTATTCTTTTATCAAGCTGTTATCGAAATGGATCGATCCGGTCATTCTGATTTCCGGAAAATCCGGATTTCCGTGGACATGTCTTGATTTGATGAACTGATCGTGGAATTCGGTAAATAATCAGCAATGTTGGTATCAAACTTCATGAAATTTCATCAGCAGGTTGGATTTAACTATCTTCGGTCCATCAGACGTGTGAACATCCTAGTGGCCATTGCGGAACAGGTTTCCCGCGGGGCCATGGGTGGTCATAAATAATTTTTCATGGAACCCCAACAATATGGGTATCAAACTTCTTGAAATTTCATCAGCAGGTTGATTTTGATTGTCCTGGGTCCATCAGACGTGTAAACATCCTAGTGGCCATTGCGGAGCAGGTTCCCCGCGGGGCCATAGGTGGTCATAAACATTTTTCATTGAAATCCCAGCAATATGGACATCAAACTTCTTGAAATTGCATCAGCAGATTGAATGTTACTATCTTGGGTCCGTCAGACGTGTAAACATCCTAGTGGCCATTGCGGAGCAGGTTCCCCGCTGGGCCATGGGTGGTCATAAACAATTTTCCATGGAACTCTAACAATATGGGTATCAAACTTCTTCAAATTTCATCAGACGGTTGATTTTGATTGTCCTGGGTCCATCAGACGTGTAAACATCCTAGTGGCCATTGCGGAGCAGGTTCCCGGGGGGCCATGGGTGGTCATAAACATTTTTCATTGAAATCCCAGCAATATGGACATCAAACTTCTTGAAATTTCATCAGCAGATTGAATGTTACTATTTCGGGTCCATCAGACGGTAAACATCCTAGTGGCCATTGCGGAACAGGTTCCTCGCGGGGCCATGGGTGGCCATAAACAATTTTCCATGGAACCCCAACAATATGGGTATCAAACTTCTTGAAATTTCATCAGAAGGTTGATTTTGATTGTCCTGGGTCCATCAGACGTGTAAACATCCTAGTGGCCATTGCAAACAGGTTCACATGGGGCCATGGGTGGTCATAAACAATTTTCCATGGAAACCCAACAATATGGGTATCAAACTTCTGAAATTTCATCAGCAGGTTGATTTTTATTGTCCTGGTCCATCAGACGTGTAAAATCCTAGTGGCCATTGCGAACAGGTTTTCGCGGGGCCATGGGTGGCCATAAACAATTTTCCATGGAACTCCAACAATATGGGTATCAAACTTCTTGAAATTTCATCAGAAGGTTGATTTTGATTGTCCTGGGTCCATCAGACGTGTAAACATCCTAGTGGCCATTGCAAACAGGTTCTCATGCGGCCATGGGTGGTCATAAACAATTTTCCATGGAAACCCAACAATATGGGTATCAAACTTCTTGAAATTTCATCAGCAAGTTGAATTTACCTTGTGTCCATCAGACGTGTAATCATGCTAGTGGTCATTCCGGAACTGGTTCCTCGTCGGCCATGGAAAAAAATTTCAATGAAATCCCAGCAATATGGGTATCAAACTTCTGGAAATTGTTTCAGTAGTGAGTTTCTCATATATTTGATATATTTGATTGGATGGATGGATAATATATTTGATATATTTGATATATTTGATGGATCATATATTTGATATATTAGATGGACACAAGGTAAATTAAACTTGCTGATGAAATTTTAAGAAGTTTGATACCCATATTGTTGGGGTTCCATGAAAAAAATGATTATGACCACCCATGGCCCCGCGGGGAACCTGTTCCGCAATGGCCACTAGGATGTTTACTCGTCTGATGGACCCAGGGCAATAAAAATCAACATGCTGATGAAATTTCAAGAAGTTTGATACCCATATTGTTGGGGTTCCATGAAAAAATGATTATGACCACCCATGGCCCCGCGGGGAAGCTGTTTCGCAATGGCCACTAGGATGTTTACACGTCTGATGGACCCAGGACAATAAAAATCAACCTTCTGATGTAATTTCAAGAAGTTTGATACCCATATTGTTGGGGTTCCATGAAAAAATGATTATGACCACCCATGGCCCCGCGGGGAACCTGTTTCACAATGGCCACTAGGATGTTTACACGTCTGATGGACCCAGGACAATAAAAATCATCCTGCTGATGAAATTTCAGAAGTTTGATACCCATATTGTTGGAGTTCCATGGAAATTATTTATGACCACCCATGGCTCCGCGGGGAACCTGTTTCGCAATGGCCACTAGGATGTTTACACGTCTGATGGACCCAGGATAATAAAGATCAACCTTCTGATGAAATTTCAAGAAGTTTGATATCCATATTGTTGGGGTTCCATGGAAAATTGTTTATGACCACCCATGGCCCCGCGGGGAACCTGTTTAGCAATGGCCACTAGATGTTTACACGTCTGATGGACCCAGGACAATCAAAATCAACCTTCTGATGAAATTTCAAGAAGTTTGATACCCATATTGTTGGGGTTCCATGGAAAATTGTTTATGACCATCCATGGCCCCGCGGGGAACCTGTTCCGCAATGGCCACTAGGATGTTTACACGTCTGATGGACCCAGGACAATAAAAATCAACCTGCTGATGAAATTTCAAGAAGTTTGATACCCATATTGTTGGATTTCCATGGAAAATTGTTTATGACCACCCATGGCCCCGCGGGGAACCTGTTTCGCAATGGCCATTAGGATGTTTACACGTCTGATGGACCCAGGACAATAAAAATCAACCTTCTGATGAAATTTCAAGAAGTTTGATACCCATATTGTTGGGGTTCCATGGAAAATTGTTTATGACCATCCATGGCCCCGCGGGGAACCTGTTCCGCAATGGCCACTAGGATGTTTACACGTCTGATGGACCCAGGACAATAAAAATCAACCTGCTGATGAAATTTCAAGAAGTTTGATACCCATATTTTTGGATTTCCATGGAAAATTGTTTATGACCACCCATGGCCCCGCGGGGAACCTGTTCCGCAATGGCCACTAGGATGTTTACACGTCTGATGGACCGATAGTAAAATTCAACCTGATGATGAAATTTGAAGAAGTTTGATACCCATATTGCTGATTATTTACCGAAATTCACGATCAGTATTATCGTATAAAGACATGTCCTTGAAAATCCGGGTTTCCCGGAAACCAGAATGACCAGATCGATCCATTTCGATAACAGCTCGATAGAAAAGGAAATTTCAATTCGATGGAGCCCAGAACTGTTCAAATCGGCCTAAAGTGACCTGAGATATAGGCATTTCAGTTTCGTGGGTACCCGGGTACCCATCCGGCCATCGACGGGTGTTTTTTTTTTCGGTCACACAACGGTTAACCGTGTGAGTATTTTTTTTAGCAAAACTAGTTCAATGTGTACTGTTTACGTCTGCCAAGGCTCATAAAAATCTGTGGGGAACGTACGTCCATGGCTTTGTAACAGCCAATCCTTCATAAAAAAAATGTGAACACTTATACACTGATAGGCAAAATATAGACTGTTCCGATAGTTATAAATACACTTATGATAAACCGTCAATTCACAATACGCACAATATGCTGTTTATATCCAAATTAAATTGATGCTGTCATTTTGTTTCATTTTTTCGCACGACAGTTTTAAAATGCGTGGTCTTTCTCCCGAGCATACACTGAAAATTAATTTATGTTTATATTACAAAATCGAAGGTAATACTCACAAATCTATTCGTTGTTTTTTTGCAACGAAACTGATTTGTACTTATTATGAAGATACTTTCGTAATTAATGGCACACGCGCAGTTGTCAAAACCACGAAACTTCTGTTGACACAGAAAAAACATTCGTGCTTTGTACGAAAACAATACAAAGAGCTACGAATATTTTGTCACGAAATAAAAAGAAAAATCTCTCTGCTGGTTACATAAAGGACTGATCGACTCAAATGTAATTGACAATAAACGCGCAACCACGGGGAGTTGTCCAGAGTTTTTTTTTTAATGTTTCTGACATGGGACTCGAATCTGAATGTTTGGAAAGTGCTGATAAAGAATCCGTGGTTTATCTCACCAGACCATGCTCACACGTAAGAAGATGCTTGATTAATGAGCATGAAGTGATAATTCTCGGCAGCGCTCTAATTTTTATTTTGGGATAGATAAATTACTGCCCATCCCAGCCACAACACCGTTTTGAGTACGATAAAAGAGAAACAGCGATTGACCGATCTTCACGTGCATTTCGTGCATTTTACAAAAAGATGTAATGATAGCATTTCACCAGATAAAAAGCAATATGAATGTTTCATACAATATACGATACATTTGTTCTATGTACAAAATCCATGTTTACGAAACGCATGAAAGCAACTTAACGAAAATAAATATTTTCAGTGTAGAAACCGAATTGTGCATAAACGGTGAAGCGTCAGCGATCTTTCGATCAGAAAACAGGCTAAGGAAAAATATGTGAGCATCGGAGCAGTTCAAACGGCATTACGGAAGTATCAATAACAGTGCCCTTCCGTAGATTCCCGGAGACGGGGTAGAAAAGCTGGTCTTGTTGACCCTACAATCGAAAGAAAGGTAAGGTAAAGGTATTTCAAGCATCATCCTTCAGCAGTAGTAAGAACTTCAGCGACTAATGTTATGCATGCCAAGGAGAGAATGCGCTGCAGACTCATCAGAAGCAGAAGCAGCCAAAACGGATGCGGATGTAGATAAATATCTCATCCATTCATTACGACAGAAACAATGAATGGTCAAATCTACCTGGAGGAGTTTCTGCACAAAAGCCATTGCTTTAAATATGCATTAGAGTGGTACAAAAGGAACAATGTCGTATTTGTACCAAAGGAGATGAACCCACCAAACGGCCCAGAGATTCTTCTTATCGAAACTTTCTGGGCTTTAACGAAGCCGAAGCTGAGAAAACACCGGCAACTAGTAGGAAAAGTTAGAGAACTCGCCTACCCTTCGAAAAATCAAGCAAATTGAAATAAAGATGGGAAGAATACTTTTTTTTTGTTTTTCCCGTCGGCCTATTTCCTGACATGTTGACAATCACCAACGCCAGGAAGATTACTCCACAACCTGGACCCTACCTATCGACTCATGGATATGAGCCGGGACCAACGGCTTTACTTTCCTTCCGCAGGAAGACGTGACCAAACTTTTTCGTCTCATAAAAACCACCGACGTCGATTGGGATTGAACCCAGACCCGCTGGGGTGCCAAGTAGCAGTCACGCATACCACTACACCACCGACGCCGGCTGGGAAGAATACATTGTTATTTACTATGTTTGAGAATGAAATAATCAAAAATCACAGTATGATCTTTTTTATTTGAGAATGAAAGTGTATTTATACTTTCCGAAGCAGTCTATAAAGTGTATGTTGACATGTTTTGAAGCAAACTCCGAGCATTTTTTACAGGTGCTTTTGCTTTTTGCTTCAAATGAAAAACAAATTTGAGTAATTTTAAAGCAATTCCTTTGTGTCTGCAAAAGTTTGTGCACAAACGTTGGATTGGTACCGAGTTTTTGCTAACAAGCACACTACCAGCAAGAGAGCGCTTCGAAGAACTCGTCTAAAACTAAAATCATTCTGATCATTGATGCATTGCTCTGGCAGGGGCAGGAAGTGCAAAACGGATGCGAGAACGGACACCAAGATTATGGGCAAAATTAAGAAGAACCCGAAGGTAACTGCGAGGTTCAGGAAACCATTCAGCCATCAGTTCCGGTCATCTCGTAGCAGAAATTTCACATCGCTAGAACTGCTCTGTGCCATTGGTGGTATATGAGCACGATCAAGCCGGCACTCTTTTACCTGTCAAGGGGGTTCCCTTCCCCCCTTAACGATTTAATCAAAATGACTCCATTCCCTACACCTGGTCACCTTTTTGATCAGTTCCTTTCCACCGCGTTCTAATAGATCCTCCGCTTCAGGTTTGATCAGAAGTCTAGCTGAGACACGTTTGGGGAGGGGGTGGTGGCGTTCGTGGGGACGACTTCGATCTTCAAACGTGTTATCTTCTTAAGTGACCACCTCGCGTGATATACTAATGCCAGATCCGTCTAGAACACGACATCGACCTTTAGGTGGTGTTTCTCAATGAAGGCCGCACCTTCTAGAAACCTTTTCATGCTATACACCTCCCTGTTGACCGCAAGTCCCAAAGAACAGAAGAGTGGCTCTCGCTGATTGTCAGCCACAAGAGGGCTTTTTTGTGAACTTCGTGTGGGAGTCGGAACTTTACGTCACTGGTCACCACCTTTCTGGAAGACATGAGTTAGCTGATCCCCTGCCAGTTAGTCGAGCGTCAGGTACATCTCGTCTTCCATGATCACAACCACGTTGTGCATTGCTGGGAACAAATCCAAGAAATTGTCTCACTTTTTCTGTTGATACCGCACATCAGCCAGCGGACACCTTCTTCGGTCATGGTTTCCGCTAACTGATTCCACCAGTTCTTATTCGGGCCAATGTCAATGGTGTCCCGTCATTTTCCGTTTTCGCTTAATTGTCGCCCAATACTTTCTATTGGACAGAACTGAGGTCAATTTGGTGAATTCAGCTCTTTGGAATAAATTGGACCTCATTATCGTTCCATGCTGTAATGGCAGCTAACTGGATCCGGCCAAAACGTAACTGGACCATCATGGGACTTAACGAAGGGTACAATCCGATTATTGAAGCACTCGTTTGTGTACACCTCCGAATTCCTTGTTTTTATCCATCACAAAAACTCTGCTTTTCTTGCCACATGAACAGATACCTTGCCTACTAGTTTCGGGTGGCCAATTGCGTTTTCGGAACTTCCGGCATCGACTTCTGCTTCCACATGGCACTGGCCAATTTTTTTTTTAACCACTTGCAAAATCTTTTCGCGCTTTGTGTAGGAAGTTTGGTCGCACCAAACATCCAACACAAGGCGCGAAAAGATTTCGCCACCTTGCCATCCATCTTCCGCTTCAGCGCTTTCACCCTTTCAGCCATATAAAACAATTGTTCGGCCGGAGCCCGGCTAGCACTCAATGCTCTTACCTTTCTCCAGGAGTGCAAAGATCTTGTATATGGCCAGGAATTTGTCAACCGCTTGGCTGTATCCTGCCAACACAAAGAGCGGCACAATGACGAACTTCAAGCTGAACAATCCTTAGTTACACTTTATATTACAGCAGTGTTCGTTAAAAATACTTGAACATGTTTTTGCATTACTTATGACCTGATTCATTATTCAGCTTGAACTCTTTGCTGGACTCACCACCAGGCGGCAGTATAATCACATGAAAAATCGGTGAACTTTGTCTCTTTTGCATTTGTGTAATAAAAACGGTATTTTGAAGGTCTAGAGCGCACATGAGAAGAGCTAGATCTGCAATATCTACACAGCCAGCCATTTTAACTCACTTTTGAGTCAATTTTGACTCACTTTCGTCAAAAGTGGATTCACTCAAGTTTGAGTAAATGTAACCGAGATTGACAAGCCGACAAATTAAAATATCCATCTTTTTGAGTCGATGTTTTTGATTTGTTAACTTGTCAATCCCGATTCTATTTACTTAAATTAAATAAACTGTTGAGAAGTAAGCCGAAGCACCTACAACAGGTCTTGAAGGCCAAAAGAAGATACCTGAATTATTAAAATGCTTTGCTTTAACTTTACCTAATCTAAATGGAAACCGCTGAACTGCCGCTGCTGAAACTCAAACATATTGCTACATATTGCTCACCAATCCGGATTGCGTCGTGATGGACGACGTAACCTACGTTGAGGTTGACGAGTTCCATCAACTATGCGGGTAGGGATATTTTGTCGCATTGTCCAAGATTGACTTTTCTATGTGGCTCAGAAGAAGAATATGACAAAATTTGTGATAAAAGCTTTAATCTGGTAGGCGATTTGTGGTTGTGGCAAAATGAGCGCTCCTTTCATCATTTTAGTAACAAAAATGGTTTTATTATATAGGCAAGAGTGTCTTCAAAAACGACTCCATTATTCAAGAAGCACAAGAAGTCCGCTCTATTTTGGTCTTCTCTTGCCTCACGTCACTGTGCGCCACTGAATAACGTGTTGAAGTGGAACCAAGCCAGTATTGTGCTTTTTTGGCAAAGGACGTGGATCCTCCGAATTCACCGGAACTTCTACCGATTGAAAAATGTTAGGCTGTCATGAAGACAACGCACAGTGGGCTAAAATTGACCCAAAACTACAAAGAATTGACGGAATTGAAAAAGGTCAGTGAAAATGATTGATGCTTCATGAAAAAATGCTCACAAATTCAATTATGCCAAAATCAGCACGCAATTGTGCGCTGAGATAAAGGACTTTTTCCCCCGATTCCCCATAGTGCAGCCAAATGAAGAGTTTTTCCGGCTATTCTGGAATGGAAGTTCAATGAAAATGGCTGGATCTTAGCTATATCTCTGCGCACATTGATGTGTGGTGGCTGATTTTGGCACCAGTGAGTTTGTGAGAGTTTTTCTTTAAGGTAGTCAGGAAAACTTTTTCATTTTGCTCGTTATAGGGAATTGTGGCCAAACAAGCCCTATATCTCAGAACACTGTTGCGTGCGGTGATTGATTTTGGTACTAATGAGAGTTTTTTCATTAAGAATCAGTCATTTTCGCTGAACTTTTTCAATTCCTCCAAATTTTTGTAGGTTCGGATCCATTTTTGCCCACAGTGCATCTTCTTTAGTCTTTCAAGCTTATTTCTTTCACAATTTGCTTATTGTTTGCTCTTAACTTAGTGTTCTAAATGCACTTCCACAGTTATTCATTAAAAACCTTCGATGCCAGGTACCATTTTTGCTTTAGTATGATTGTCAAGTACAATACAGTCAAGAGAATCGAACCCAGTCACCTTCAGCATGGTTTTGCTCTGTTGCTGCGCCTTTACTGCCTGAGCTAAAGGAGGGGAGAGGAGGTCATTGTGCATCGTAAAAATAACAAAATAAATCATAAACGAGTTAAAGTTTAAGCTAAAGTTATATTGAAGAAATTCTGCATTGAAGAGATCAAACGGATGAGGAATATCGGATCAAACTAGATACCCATATCATCACCCATATCGAAGATTCGCGGTAGTTTTCGAAGTAAAAAAATATGTTGTTGGACCAACGAAGGCACCTTATATTGAAGGAATGCATCGGTTGTCCGAAATCACTGAAGCAGATTTTCACTTCAATGTAGACGCCTCTCTACACATATTAATGCCATCTGGTGTCTGGTTTCTGAAACACATATTTGTATACGATGTGTGGTCATACTGTAAAACTTTGACATCAATAAGTAGTGCAAGGAAGAAAAAATGACTACAACAAAAATCGAATTTTACAGTTGCACTCCAAAGTTGCTGTCCAAAGTCAAAATTCCTGCTATCAGCAAATAAAATGGTCAAAGATCTCAATAAATACTGTAAAACCATCAGAAATGCCCTTAACACCTATGTGTTCGACACGGTACCCGGGTATCTTTTCAGGTTTTTCATTACGAAATTTCATAGTTTATTTTAGTACAGGAAGCTGAAATTCAGTGACATCTTAGTAGAAGTAAGGGGACAAGTCGGTATATGGCTTACAATGGAAAAGTAATTATTTTCAGGGATTCTTCTGAAGATTTTAACATCCATTCCCTGAAATTCAATTGATTTTCCCTTATAGTGTCACGGTACTGGACCACAGCCCCGGAAATCTGAATTTTCAGGAATCAAATGAATTCAAATGCCAATAATTTCCATGTAGCGAATGAGTTTTTGAATCTTAGCACCGTAAGTTAAAATCGGTCATTAATTGTCAGACTTACAACTTTTGAACTCAAGGGCAGTTCTGGTGACCTGAAACATCCCAAGATATCGCATTATATCTGTTTACCTTTCAGAAGACTCACTTAAATTGGTCAAATACATATAATTACTGTATTTGTTCCAGCTGTAGATTTTCAGTTTTGAGTTCCAGGATGGTTTGAATAATCTAGAAAAATATCTCATAATGTCTGTTGGTCTTCCAAAATATGCAATCAATATGTTTCAATACACAGCGTGGCTTTGCATAGCCCAGAAAGCTTTTATTGGAACTGAACGTCCTATAATTTGATCTGAAGGATTGTTTGGATGACCCAGAGCATGTCATATTGCTTTATAAGGTTTGTTGACCTTTCAGGATATTTATTGCAACTTTCTAATACTTCAAATAATGCTGATACAACTGTAAATCTTAAGTTTTGAACGCCAGGACAGTTGGGATAACCTAGGGATTCAGGAAGCTATGAAATATTGACTATTGACCTTTAAAAAGATTCATTGAATATGTTTGAATACATATAGTCACATTAAATAGCCCTAAAAGCTACTGATACAACTGTAGATCTTACGTGTTTAACTTAAGGACAGTTTGGATAACCTAGAATATCCCAAATTTAAAGCATTATCACTGTTGACGTTTTACACTATTCAATGAGTATTGTTGAATACGTATGGTTCCTTTGTATATTCCAAAAACCAACTGTTACAACTGTAAATCTCAAGTTCTGAACTCAAGGACAGTTTTGCTGACCTAGAAATATCAAGTAATATAAATAATAACAAAAATATCAAGTAATGACTTTTGACCTTCCAAAAGGTTCATTCAATATGTTTGAATACATTTTAAGATCTTATAGAGCCCTAAAAGCAACTGTTACAACTGTAGTTCTGAAGCTCTGAACTCAAGCTCATTTTGGATAACCTAATACATCCTTGAAAGAAAAAAAAATTTAACGTTTATCACCAAAAATTTAATAATACGTATACATATGTACCATATTCTAAAACAACGCTTTATTTTATATTACTGATAATTAGTTATTTTTTCAGGCGAAATTTTTTTTAACAAATTCTAAATTTTCAGCAGGATCTGTGCAGATTCAATCCAGGAGATCCTTTCATCAATCTTTCAATCTTAACGGTTACACGATTTCAAAATCACACATCAGTGATGGTTAGGGGAGCAATATCCTCGTAAGTTCGTTTTTCATTCAATGCTAATTACTATCTCAACAATGTTTTGAAAGGATTGATGAAACATGATGACTTGACTTGACGAAACATGCTTCAACCATTTTCAGGAAAAGTTATGCAACCAGGCGCAAGAACAATTCGTCGGACTCAAGCCCTGCTGAAGAATTCTGGCCGGCGTCTTCGCCAAGCCGTAAGCCCATTTGACTTTTCCCTATGAAAGAAAAGAAACCAATCGATATCGAGAAATTCAAAACAAACTAGCAGAAAATATGGAATGAGATTCCTGAACAAGAGAAGCTTGTTGTGACCTTTAGTAAGGCTCTGAATTAAAGTTTATTATACAAAAAAAAACCTCAACCGCAGAAGTTGCGTTCGAATAGCATCACAATCAGCAGGTTTCTAAATATTTGAAATGGCATTCGGCACATTAGTATACAGGGGCTCACCTCTGAATAAAAATTTGTTTGATTTTACAAGATCCCCTCCCCCCGTTCGACCTGTTCTTCCCTTACGTTATTAGTGCACGGCCCCCTAAGCTCGTTTTGATTCGAGTCAACGAGTAAGTAAACTTGTTGATAATTGGTAAACAAAGCGGCATTCTTGGTAGAAGCCGGCATAAATAAGATGATCCAGCCTGGGGAACTACGAAAATATTGAATTCTTTCCTTTGAACGCGCATTTAGATACACAAAGGGATACGTTGTTGGGAAATCCATTAAGTGAACGTTTGTTTGCCAAGAAGAAGAAGAAGAAAAAAACGTCAACGCAAACTAAACGTACTGATTAAAAACTCGCTGCGTTGATGTCACCGAAACTGGATAATTGAGGGAATAGGAGGGATAGGAGGGAAGTGAAGTTTTTAGCATGTTCAATAGCACATCGTAAACTAGAAACAGTCCAAGAACTCTACAGCACCACTTCAAAGACACGTAACTGATATAACAAACAGTGACTTCGATCGTCAGTTCGTTGTAGCCTAATCACATTAACAAACAAAATCAATAGGTGAGTGGGTTTCCCCTACCTTGCGGTGTGGTTAATAGATAGATTCCCGTGGGAGTGTTAGCAGTTACGAAACATTTGAGGTTGTTGATAACAAAAGAGTATAAATCATTTGGGATTTCGATTCATTTCATCAGAACTATCATTAAAATACACCTTTAAAGTAGAACGTTGTTTAGATATTTCACCAAATGGTCAAGCCATACGAATATATTTTTTTAATTTCCCTGAAATTTGTTACAAAATACCATTAAAATTCAGATCAATTTGGAGGCATCTTCTATTCTAATAATCCAAAATTCTTCTAGAAACGAATTTGAACACAGTTTAAAAGATACATTTAATTATCTGCGTAATCTAATGTACATAAAGGGAGTGCTAGATTTGACCGAAATTACTGGGATATTTCATGTATATTAAAGCTGTAAATCGCCTAAATCGCGTCTGTTTTATGAAAGTTTTCCAACAATATTGTATGGCGGATGAAAGATTACAAACAGTCTCGTTGCTTACGTTTGCTTCGGTTTGGATTAAACGATGGGGAATGTTACGCGCCTGTTAAAATTAATAAAAAATTTTCTGTTAATATAAACCTTGGAACGCGTTTGATTTCACCATGCCTGCGATTAGATCAACCATGATGCAGTTGATATCATTATGAGATCTGTCAAATATACCACAAACGTAGAAGGTTTTACCATAAACGTAGTAAATTTGACTGAAATTTCATGGTAGTTTTAAAGACAGGCGTAGTTGGGTAAAATGTTATTTTTTGCTCCAAGATTTTTTTCTGTGTACTAACGAGGCAAAAAATGCGTTATGCCCTTAGGAACATTGATCGATGGCATTCATCAGTTTTCATTATTTTAATAAATTTGCTTAAAAACACATGGATCGACAGGTCCACGACTTTTTCCATGAAACTATTTTAAGAAACAGCTGTGGGAAAAGTTGCTCATCGAACCATCTTGTTGTAAGGTACCAGCTTGGTACCCACCGATTGCCTGCCGATCTGCCAAATTTTGAAGACGCCTTTATTGAGTTAATTAAAACATTTCACAAACTAAAGCAGAATACATTAAAATTTACTGAGAGGATTAGAGATAATGAAATCATTGGGTATAGGTCTTCCCCGGTTGGTGAAAAACTTTTGAGCTTGGAATGCAATAGGAGCATGCACAGAAAAAAAAATTAACAAGCGCGTAAATCTTTTCTTCGTTTAATTCCAAGCTAAACGAAATGGTTTGAAATCTTTCATGCACCATACAACAATATTTGAGATCTTTCATACAACATGCTAGATTCAGGCGTAATCTGGCTTAAACATGCATGAAAAATCCCATTATTTTCTGCAAATCTAGCATTCACTTTATGTAAATTAGATAACGTAGAAAATTCAATGTTTCTTTTTATCTGTGTACCCAAGTAACATTGCCTAAACCAACTAGCTTTTTCAAGCTTTTTTAAAGTTTTATGAAAGCCACTAGAAACCAATTTGATTTTATTATGGTACCAACATGGCTAGAGGTGCCAATAGGTTTCATATTTTCGTCAGGTTTAAAGAACCTAAACAGCTTGTTTACAACTATCTTAAAACCTTGTTTTCACAAATCCTATCAACTCAACGCTGATTCGAAATGCAGTTTAAGGACTCATCCATATAATCTTGTTATGGTCAGTTGTAAACCCATTTTAAACCATTTTGCCTCCATTAAACAGCAAATTGGCGTTGTGGGATTTAAAACGGCTGAAAATATGACGAAATAGTTTTAAATTAGCCATTGCGAAGATAAATTGGCCTTTTGGCGAAATTGTGATGTTTTCCAATCGCCATATTGAAATTTAATAAATAATGGAAATGTGGAAAAATAAATGCACCAAATTTAAAATGCAATGCAAATGAACTGTAGATCGGAGACCAATTTCAGCATTCTTTTAGATAACGTTATTAAATTCCATAAATTTCCAGGAAAATCATGATTGATTTATCGAATATATTTGTTTTAATTATGTTTTTGATATTGTAAGCTCGCATAATTTCCGAGGCGCATTTATTTTCAACTCTTACCATGCCGATATTCACTATACAAATTAAATGTTTTGCAATGGACATAAAACTAAGAAGTTGAGTATTTTGGGTATGATATAGCAACAAGTAGAGGCACGCCCAAGTAACAAGTTTTGAGTTTGTACCGGAAGGCACAGAATGCTACCAGAGATTCTAATTTCACCAACTCCTTCAATCGTAATTTTAGGCGGATTAGAATAACCTGCTCTTGAGGACGTTCAACACGCTAAATGCAGATATCGTTTCCAATAGTAAAGTAGTTAACAGAATGTAGTAATACAAACTGAAAGTGTTTTCCAAATGGCAAATCAATACCACACTTTAGCCCCAATAGCATTCTTACTGTTGGATAAAATTGGCCAAATCGGTATCAAGCGTAACTTGAAATCAACCTTGGTTATTCAATGAAGAACCAACATCACACTTTTTAAATGATCACAACAGTATCCTTACTGTTGGTTTGAGTTGGTTTAAATCGGCTTTCAAGCCCTATCACGCTTTATGAATGGCCTCAACAGCATCCTTACTGTTGGTTTAAATTGGTCCATATCGGCCCTCAAGCGTTTGTTAAAATTACCTTGTTTTCCCAATGAAAACCCATTATCACAGTTCTTAATAAACCTCAACAGCATCCTCATTGTTGGTTCAAATTTGTACTATTGGTACACCGTTTGAAAGAACCATGCTATTTTGTGTGTTGTCTAATGCACTATATAGAATGTTACATTTAGCACTATTTAATGAGATATTCCATTCAAATTTAGGCCGGTTCGTTAAATGTTGTGTGTTGTCGCAGTGTTAGTTCTTGTTGCCTTTGTTTCTAGGATTGTTGTTTTTCAGGAGATCCCCGATGCTGGTGCGCTGTGTGTCGTGTGTGGTCAACATTTTTGATCATCCGTTTTTCAACATTTTTGATCACCCCAGTACGTGTCATGGGGTGACCCTTTTCCTATTGACAATCTATTTCCTGTGACACTTGTGATAGGTCGTGAGGTTCTCTGCCTCTCTCTTGAGTATGTGTTGGACTAGCTTGTTTTTCAGCATTTCAGCATAACATTTTCATTAAAACTTTATTTCTGAAATTCAACCACTATTCCATAATAAAAAAAATGCCATTCTACTTATAAGAAGTGTAGGATCATATTTGAATATTTTTTGAAGGTATTAGACGTTCCTCAAATTCGACATTTAAAAGTTTTTTTTTGTATTCCCAGCCGTATCACTACCGTTCGTTTAAATCGGTTCTCATATTTGATGTTTCAACGTATTCTTTTATTTCATTGAAATAAACCACCCATACTTGTGAGGCCCCAAAAGCATCCTTACTGTTGGTTCAAATCGGTCAAAATGTAAATATTTTAACTGTGCATCTCTGTACAGAGAATAAATAGGAACATACGTACTCGAAGACTTGCCGATCTTGGTCCAAATTCACAAAGAAGTATTTGGTTTGGAAATAAATATGATAAGTCCGTCCTGGAATAGTATAACGTACAAGAGGTCAAATACGAGCCAAAAACAACAAATTCATCAAACTGTCCAGAACTTCGCCCAATAGAGAATTACTGGGCTCTAGTTAAGCGGAAACTCTTCGAAACCAAGACGAAAGCAAATGGTACCGATGATTCCAAGAGAAGATGCAGATTCGTCACAACGAGCGCATCTGAGAATACCGTATGGTGGAACCTAATAGCGGGTGTACCACAGAAAGTTCGCGAATTTCACAGAATGAAGGATTAACATCTTAGTCAACCGTTTTCAATGTATATATATATAACTCTATTACAGGTTGTACGGAATCAAATTGCATCAATTGCTTTTAAATGGCTGTAACTTTTTACTTGTAGGGTATTTTCTATTGATATTTTGGCTGGAACTAGTTCAATGTGTATTTGTTTACGTTGTGTAAGCAGATGTGCAATCGTTGCGAAGATGGAGTCGGAAGAACTGCAGCGGCGCAAGCATATTTTGCGCACGTACCTCGAAAATCCGGATCTTTCTAATCGTGCCATCAGCAGGAAGCTGGGAATGGTACATTCTACGGTGGCTCGTGTTTTAAATCGGTACCACGAACGTTTGACCATCGATCGGAATGAAAAAAGTGGAAAAAATGGATCTCCGTATAGTGTTGAGGATCACAAGCGGGTAGCTCAAACTTTCAAGAGGTATCCCGACAGTTCAGTTCGAAATGTGGCGAAAAAACTGAATCTAACTAAAACTTTCGTGCAAGATGCAAAAAAAACGTGAAGAACTTCACGCGCACAAATTCCAAAAGGCGCCTAATCGCGATGAACGGCAGAATACGGTAGGTAAAGCACGTGCACGGAAGCTCTACACCAAAATGTTGACGAAACCACATTGCCTGGTTATGGATGATGAGTTGTATGTAAAATCAGTGCCAAAAAATATATGCAAAGTTTGCCAAAAAATATATGATTTGGCATGCAATATGCTCGTGTGGAAATCGGAGCACCCCATTCGTGACAACTAAAACGGTCAATGGGCAGGTGTACCTAAAGGAATGCCTCCAAAAGCGTCAACTTCCTCTTTTGAGGTCACACGATGGTCCTACAAGTTTCGGGTTAGATTTAGCCTCGTGCCATTACTCGAAAGAGGGTTTGAAGTGGTACAAGGCTAAGGAGGTCGATTTCGTGTCGAACATCTCAACTCCCTGAACGCACCGGAACTGCAGCCAATTGAAAAGCACTGGACCATCATGAAGCAGGCACTTCGGAAGCATCCTAAGTAAATGAAATTGGAGGAAGATATGAAGAAAAAATGAATTGCCACACAAAACAAAGTTGGTCCAATGTTGTGCAGGAATATTATTGAAATTGAATAAATTGTGCATTTGGATATGGAATTGAAATTGAATAAAACAAGCATGGGAAAATATTCAGAACATAATAGAATTGAAAATAGAATTTATTTTACTCCCTGAAAATTTTAAGATGATTGGTTGAACGGGCGAATTTTGCCGAATATTTGTGTGTGTCGCAATTTGATTCCGTACACCCTTTATTGTGAAACAAACAATCTGTTTTGTTAATTATGTGTAATTTTTTTTTTTGCTTCTTTTATTTTGGTGTCCGAAATTTAACTGGACAGGCTTTACTAGCTGGACATTGATAATTTCAATAAAAAACAAAAACAAATGTTTCATTGTGTGGATGTGTTGACATTTCTGAAACCAGAATCTGTATTCGTTTTTCTTGAATCATCAACCGGAGATTTTCATCAATTCCCGTGCAATATGGGCGTATATGAAAAAATAACATCACGAATTCACCATCAATTGGCGCGATCCACCCCCGGCATAGTTGGGATCTCGAAGGCGCTCGCTTCCCGCTCGGTGCAGTAAACAAACACACGTGACTATGTCATCTTCTCTTGCAAGCGGCTGCCGGTGTGGAATTTATGGTGTATCCTTGAAGAATCAACCCTCGTCAGGCCTTAGGCGCGAAACTAAAGCTTGCACGTGAAGTTTCATGTGTTGCTTTTCTCAATGAGGAAAGAATCTCACACCCTACTCTCTGTTTGACACTATCGTCCGACAGCACTTGATCTGAACAAACAGAATAAAACTGCAGTGAATGCATGTTTATATCTCTTTCAATATTCCGCACCCGCAAGGCAATAAAAGTACACTCACATGGACAAGCACACACACACACCGACATAATCTCGCTGATCCTCCGTGCAATCGTTAATAAGATTGACAAAAGGGTCAACTGTCATAAAATTAATTCGATTTCCTATAACCGCTTGAGGCCGGCCAGCGCGTGGAGTCCGCTCAATAGAAGGGAATGAAAATGCGAGGCGCAGTCCTACAAATGAATTGTAATTACTCTTTACTACACATATCTACTCCCTATTAATTGTTAGCCGCTTTATGCTATTCAACTCTGGTGAGGAATTTGAATCCGGGGACAACTCGTGTGACCTCTTCCTAGAACGACCCAGCAACGAAGCACACTACACTTAGTTGCTTCACGCTTGGGTACTTAGAGTAGCCGGTTTTGCATCATCATCATGCCTGGGAGAAGGTTTTTTGTTTGTTTTTATTCCATTTTTTATGGTCAGTATGGGCAGTATTTAAAAATATGGAATAATCATTTAGTATGCTACACCGTATAATCAACGAATCAACTGAAATATAAGTTCTTTGACAATACCACAGCTATGTTAAGCCTTTGTGATATCACGATAAATGGAGAAACAATCTTTTTCAATAATTTCATTTACATATAATCCAATAGTGCAATCAAACACGAGTTTGCCGCCTTGAACTATACCACAGTGGAGCCACATCCAGTTTGAGAAATGTCAAGGATTTCCAAATATCATATGATCGCACTTAAATTCAGATCATATGCAAAGCGAAGTCCTACTGAAGAAACAGTTTTCTTCACTGTCGTAGAGCTACCGAATGAGCAGGCGTATTATTCACTGTGAATTAGAATGGGTGATCAAATCACGGTAAGTACAGCTGCGACACAATCACGTATCGGACCTTAATTGTAAGTGAAACAATAACAAATAAATCAAAAACCAATTCTGCTTGTTGAAAAGCGTCGGTAAATAAGGGATAACATTTATAATAACGTTAAAATATGTCAATATGAAAGAGTAGGTCCCGAGCCAAATAGGTAAGAATGACAAACTAGGAACTCTCAAATGGCAAATTTTTCTACCATTTTTATCGGTATTTTTAAATTCACACATAACTCATAAAGTACACTATCAAATCTCCATTTAATTTTCATGTCATCTTGATGAAACGTTTCACCAATTTATCCGTTGTGTTCATCTACGAACATGATTTTACTATTTATGATGGTGGCTTCAGATTGGTATACCTAAAACAACATTCATGTACTGTTCGAAAACAATACATAGAAGTACGAAAAAGCTATGCTATCAGGTGCTTATCATTTGACAGATCTGTTTTATCGAATTGAAATAATTTATTCGGAAAAAAGCACAGGAAAAAAAATGGAGGAAATGTTTTAAAATATGAAAATCAATATTTAATTTTCATTTTTTTTATTAATTTGAATTGATTATGTACTATAGAGAAGAGCTGCTACTGAATCCGTGGTTCATCCCAGTAGGCCAAGGTGGGTGGCTAGTGAGAAGAATCGTGATTAATGAATAAAAATTCTCAGTTTTCTACTCAAACTGTGATGCTTTATCTTCTATTGTTGTCCAGCTTCAATGTACAAATTCACTGATTCATTCATTTTGAAGATCAGTACCGATACCGGCCACGTCTGGATGGTAAGTTTCTTTATGTGTGGACCCACTGATTCAAGATAATGCATAAACCTAATACAATGCTAAACATATAAATACAAAAAGATTTAAGACAGTTTCTCAAAAAAAAAAACCATAGTAAATAACGACGGATTGTTTTTGGAAAAAATAAAAATAAAAAACGGTTGCGCACTCGTTGTTCACCAATCAAAGCGCAGTTTTATGTGTACATGGTAGGCCCAAATAAGTGACGCAGTATTTTGTTTCAGTGTGGAATTCTTCTAGCCATCGCAAGAGCCATCTGGTTGCTGGCATATTAAGGAGGGACTGATTAAGGCCTGTTTAGAAACCACGTAGACTCATTTTTTAACATCTCAAACCCCCCCCCCCCAACCCGCCCCTTCGTAGACTTTGCTTCATACAATTTTTTAATTTTTGTATGGAGCGTAGACTTTTGCCAAAACCCCCCCCCTTCCCCCCATACAAGTCTACGTGGTTTATGAATAGCCCCTTATATATAAACAAACTAGTGTTCGCTATATTCTGAAGTGCCTAAGAAAAATATGGATTTCAAAAGACACTGGATTTTGCAGTTGCATTTGTGGGGAAAGCGTCCCAACCAGATACTGACCAAGACCCGGAAGGAAGGAACATGCCGCACATTAATCGACCGGACGTTGAGAAGATGGTGAACGAGGGAAACCATCGATCCAAATTACTTCGTCGGCACGGTGATTCCATGATTGTGTTTTCAGATTAGAAAAATTTCGTATTACAGCAAAGTTTCAACGCTCAATATGACATGGTCTATGCAGCGAGTATTCAGGATATCCCTTCATCAATTCGCGCACTTCAATGCTTCCAAAATCATACTTCGGTCATGGTTTGGGGAGCGATTTCGGCGGAAGGTCATCTAACACTGCTTTTCATTGATAAGGGAGTAAAAGTCAACGCAGCATACTACGCAAAAGAGATCCTGGAAAAGCATTTGAAGAAGCATACTTCAACGATGTTCGTTAACCGTAAATAGGTGTTTCAACAGGATTCTGCGCCGTCCAATGGAGCAAAGATTACCCAAGCATGGTGCAGTAAGAATTTTTCAGAATTCATTCCTAAGGAATTATGGCCAGCTTCTTCTTCAGATGCAAATCCCCTGGTTTTCTCTATTTGGGGAATCATGGAAGCTTGCATTCAAGATCTTAAACCAATGAGTATTGAAATATTCAAAGCTACCATACAGAAGCTATGGAAAGAAATCCCCGAAAATCAGGTGCGTGCCGCTTGTATTTCCTTTCCGAAGAGACTAAGGGCAAAAATTAGAGCTAAAGGCGATAGAATCGAAATGTTAATATGTACAAATAATTTATAATAAAATATAAGAAACAGAACAACAAAGAAACATTTGAGTTAAAGGGTGTCCACGATTAAATTGCCACACACAAAATTGATTCGCAAAATTCGAGTTTTCATCCGATTGCCATCAAATTTACAGGGATTGAGAAATAACTATTAAACTTCATTTTACCATTTTACTCGTATTTTATTTACAGTCCATACGCAAATGCCCGCACCTTGGCCTTAACCCCGGCCATTAGATTCTGCACAACCTGTGAATCAACCGTTGTTTGCATGTAAACCCATACTTTCTTCAGTTCCTCGACTGTCTTCACTACCTTAGGTCGTTTAAGAAGGTGCTGCTTCATAATCGCCCAGTACTTCTCGATGGGGCGGAGCTCCAGAGTGTTGGGAGGGTTGAACATTTTGATGATGATGATGAGATACTACCATCTATTGTAGCAAGGTAACTTTCCATAGCAGTGGAATAATCTGAAAAACGATTTGATCAGGATTCTACTGTTGTTTGTGATCTTCAAGCTCCTGTATGAAGGGCCAAAAACGTTTGGGCGGGCCCGTAAGCAGAGACACTTACGCGAAACCCGCGAATAAAGGGAAGAGAATCTCCTTCCAAAAGCAAGTTCACACATACAGCATTAGAGTCGAGCCCTCGATTGACAGAATAAACCCAATAGATGGGGTCGAAGAGCCCGCCCTCGTTCCACGAAATGTTAACAATAGGGAGGAGGCAGTCCCATGCTCCCTATCCAAATCGTTTCACTTGGGTGCCCTGATGGTCCCTCCCTTTTCCCGTTATATATTATGTCGATATGATGATATTCAGTATATTTTGTAATGCTGTAATGTTGATTACTTACCTTTGTGCTAGAAAATTTGTCTGAAAGTAAAATTGGTTAGGGTTTATACCGTTCTTTATTGCTCTGTGTTGTCTCGATGTTACTGCATTCGAAGAGTTGACTTTAGGATGACGATATGATATTGCTCGTGTTCATAGAATAGGGAAGAGAATAGAAAGGAAAAGGGATTAGTGATTGGTAACACGCTATGCGCATGTGAGATTTTCATGGTGATATTCTCACAACGGCCGTTCAGAATGGTTCGACGGATACATATGAGAGATCATTCCTGTTGAGTTTCCGCTCGTTTACTCAATTCCATCATGTTTGGTTATAGAATACAAGAAACGTTTTACAACGTGCTTCATTTGGGAATAACAGGGCAATGATCCCCATCGCATCTTCAAGTGATCATTATAAGCTGTCCATTTGGTTCAGGCACTTTTGAACGTTGATGGGGCAGCCGATTCACACATGAAATCTGCCGCGACCAACTCGACAGAACGCGCCCATACCCCTTTCTGAACCGAAGGGCAGGGGTGTTGGGAGGGTTGAACATTTTCGGCACAAACCTTGTCCGCATACCACTTCAGCACGTCCTTGGAGTAGTGGCATGAGGCCATATCCGGCCAGAAGATTGTTGGGACGTTGTGGGCCTTCAGGAAAGGAAGCAGCCGCTTCTGGAGGCACTCTTTTATGTACACCTGTCCGTTCATCGTGTCCTGGGTCACGAAAGGTGCACTCCGCTTCCCGCACGTGCAGATGGCTTGCCAAACCATGAATTTCTTCGCAAATTTGGACATCTTCTGAGTGCGGACATGCTCCGGAACGCTGAACTTATCCTTGGCCGTGAAAAACAGGTTGCCGGGGATCTGTTTGAAGTCAGCCTTCACATATATTTCGTCGTCCATGATGCAGCATTCAACTTTCGTCAGCATGTTGAGGTACAACTTCCTGGCACGGGCTTTGGCGGACTTGTTCTGCTTCTCGTCGCGATAAGGGGCCTTTTGTACCTTGAACATTCGAAGCCCAACCTTAGTTTTGGCCTTCTGGACAAAACTTCGGCTTAGGTGCAGCTTCTTAGCCACATCCCGAACGGAGGCGTTCGGATTTCGGTTGAAGGCCCCAACTACGCGGTTGTGATTTTTGGTGTTGTACGGAATACTTTTTCCTTCACTTCTGGGCTTCCGATCGGTGGTCAACCGTTCCTCGAACCGCTTAATCACTCGCGACACCGTGGAATTCGCGATTCCCAACGTTTTAGCGATGGAACGATGCGAGAGATCCTTGTTCTCGTGATGAATGCGCAAGATTTTATCACGCACGAGCTGTTCTTTCGACTCCATTTCCGCGAGTTTTGATCACAGGACTTTAAAACTTGCAGGATGTAAATAATGCAATATGAACTAAATCCACCCAAATTTTCATTAATTTCTACCCAACGGTTAAAAAGTTCGAGCAGTTTCATAGTGTGGCAATTTCATCGTGGACACCCTTTATTTGTCTTTTCGTGAGAGATACAGTCTCTGTTTCATGCGTCACTTATTTGGACCAATAGTTAATGCTGTGAGAAGGTAAGGTATCTGCACAGCAACATGTTGTCACATCTATCTTTTTTATTTGTCAATATAGAGGTGTCACGAATACCGCTAACACAACACATTGTTGTGTGTGTGTGTATGTGTGTGTGTGTGTGTGTGTGTGTGTGTGTGTGTGTGTGTGTGTGTGTGTGTGTGTGTGTGTGTGTGTGTGTGTGTGTGTGTGTGTGTGTGTGTGTGTGTGTGTGTGTGTGTGTTACATACGTTTTAACATACGGTTCCCGTGGACTATACCAAATTCTAATTCCAGGTTATCATTTTAAGATCACTGAATATCCCTAATAAACATGTACCATTCATGAAAGGCCCTTGATTTTAAGAAATCGAAAGGAGAGTCAAGTAATGAGAAAAAAATTACTAAAAAGTGAGAAAGTGCTTCCAGAAAGGTGACTGAGGACACTGTGCAGAATTTAATCAAATGTATGGATTTCGAAATCAATAGAAATAATGTTATAGAGAGTGTGCGTCAAGTTTAAGTCACCCACATTTTGATCGAAACACCCTTTAATACTGAGTTTAACTTTGGCTGAATCTTGCTCTGCACGTACCTTACTATAAGCAATTGAATGGATCCGATGAGCCCCGAAAATAAATCGTTAGAAACGGTATTGAACTGATTCTACCCTCTCCACTCCATTTTGAAAAAATGGATGCCAAATTACTCAGCAGTATTCGAGAGCTGAATGAACGAGTGAACAGTGTAATCGCTCTAGTCGGTAAAGTCCTTAGCGATGCGAAACATCGCTGTATCGGCTCTCAAGTGTGAATTTAAATTTACCTTGTTATCTCAATGAAAAATCAACCTCACACTTTGTGAGTGGCTCCAAAAGATTTTTTACTGTTGTTTTAAATGGGGCCGCATTGACTCTCAAGCGTTGTAAAATCTGCCATGTTTTTCCAAACACCATCACACGTTGGGAGTAGACACAACAGCATACTCACTGTTAGTTTAAAACGGTGTGAATCAGCGCTCATGCGTTACTTGAAATTTTTCTTGTTTGCTCAATGAAGAACCATTATTACACGTTGTCAGTGGTCACAAGAGCATTAAACTTTTTCATCCAACACCCCAGTGATTGCTTTTGGAAGTCTTTTCTCTTTCTCAGTTTTTAAGCTTATTGCTTTCGCAATTTACTTATTACTTGCTCTCAACTTAGTGTTTCAAATGCACTTTCACAGTTATTAATCAAGAGCATTCGATGCTAGGTACCATTTTTGCATTAGTATGATTTTGTGACAAGCACAATCATACCCTATGCCCAGGGAGTCGAGAAATTTTACTTAACGAAAAATTCCTAGACCAGACCGGGAATCGAACCCAGTCACCTCCAGCATGGTGTTGCTTTTTAGCCAAACCTTAACCGATTGAGCTAAGGGAGGACCCCCTTGTGGAAGTGCAGAGGTGTTTTCGGCTTCCAATATAGCAAGTTGCACGTCAACAACCTACTATTTCCTTATATTTGATCAGCATTTGTGCGGGGCCGGCATCGGTATTGCCTTGATCTTGGATCAACAGTTTTTACACATTTGAGTATCATGTTAGGTTAAAGCATCATCTGTTGGTTAACTGTGTAATTACAGTTGATCTGACAATAGAGGAGTAGCAAGCTTGCCTTACCACTTCTGGAGTTATTGGTGGTTTAATAACGGCCTGTTCAAAAGCCACGTAGACTCGTTTTCGAAAACCTCAAACCCTCAATGCCCCCTCGTACTTTTCTACATACATTTTATTTTTTTGAATTTTGTATGGAGCGTAGCCTTCATATGTCCTCGGAAATCTCATTCCTTAAAAGCTTCCCGTGGGGCCTCGCTGGCCATGAACATTTTCAGAAGGAAACCTGGCATCAAAATTCATGAAATTTCACCGGTCGGATATATCTTGAAATTTCATGATTGCCAGGGTTTCCTTCTGAAAATGACCGGAATAACCGGTCCGAGTTGAAATCATCAGATAGCCACAAAACTATGAGAAATATTCTATTGGAGAAATTTCATGAATTTTTCATGAATTTCATTTAAAAAAAACACGTTTCGATCGTACTGGCAGGATGCCAGTAAGGTCAAAACAAAGTTGATCATTTGTGCTTCTTTATGAATGGCAAGAGACGCTTTTTGAAGCTTCCTTCCGTATAAATCTCATAGTTGGTGGTTTTGGAATTGATGAAGGGAGCGCTTATTACACCACATCCGCAATCACCTATCAGATCAGGAATTTCTATGCAAATTTCGATAATTTCTTCTTCCAAAAATCCTCCAAAACACTAAACATAGACTTAGCAACGAAATATTCATAAGTTGGAAGTTGACGGAAGTCGGCATTGATGTAAGATTCGTCATCCATTACGATGCAATAAGATTTGGTGAGCAGTGATGTTTTCATTCCGGTTTGGGTCTTTTGTAACATGTAACCCAGCACAATTCATGGTTTTCTGACAGACTGACACCTTGGAATTTTAAGCAACATCACGAATTAACATGTGACCACTATTACGACCACTTCCTTCCTTTTTTCGGGCACTCAGATGCTCCTTGAAGGTTCGTAACACATGAGACACAGTTGTATTTGCAATTCCAAGCTTTTTAGCGGTCCACCGGTGGGACGCCCCTGGATTTTGAGTACATAACAATTTAGCACGGTCAATTTCTTAACTGGAGCTAATGTAAGAATAACTATGAAACTCGACAGATGTAAACAGTACACTAGGAATGCTCAAATTTTCAGGTTTTTACGGTTCAAAAGTTACAGAAGATTTTATTTTAATCTGTGCCATTTTTTATTGAATACAGCCTGTATGTGCCAAAAAATCGCAATCCCAAAAATCTGTGCTGTCCAATTGAGGATTTTTGGGATCTATAGAAAGACCAAGAACATCCAGCAACTCGCCAGCAATATCAAAACCTAAATCATGACCAAATAGCACCGTTCGCTAGACCATGGACCACGTGCCAATATTTGCTAAGCTTAGTTTAAAGACTGAATTGAAGCTTAACCAGTTGGAACAAAACTTCACTGGGGTTTTTCTTAATCTATTGATATTATTCTCATTTTTTTAACGAACACCCGTTACATTGAGCTATAACTTAATTTCTCTAAAAACTACTTACGTTTTCGTCCAGCATCCAGCGAAATTACCGGCGTCGTCGTCATCTTTCAAGCTTGTCTTCGTTGAATTCCAATATCAATGCACCTGACCTCTTGACTGGTGTGCAGATTCCAACCTGCCGTATACTAAGCAAACATTGTCGTAGAGTTCCTGTAGAAAGGTGAAACAGAATCTTAAAGATAGGTACTGAATAGCGGAAACTACTTGATACGGTGAATATTAATCATAATAACGTAACCCACTGGAGGAAACGACGACACTTCAACAGCACTTCAGAAAACTGAGAATATGTACCTCCTCAAACGCTTTGTTCATTTGATTAAGCGAATCTGCTTCCGAATAAAAATAGAGTCTACCGACGATAGATGATGCAATATGATGCAACAAGCAGCTAAACAAATCAAACATCAACCCTACAGATCAATCACACTCTATTCTTTCTACGCTTCGAGGATAACTTAATATTTATTATTTAAATTACTACACTTCAGTTAATCAGGGAGAGAAGAGCACCTATTGATTGTGTAATGTTTGTAATTGTTTTCCTTTTAACAACAATCATGTCTACTCAGTAGTCAGCACTTCAATATAAGTGAAGAGGAAATATAGATGAGTATGAAATTTAAATTAAGAGAATGTTATTTCTTTTTTGAATGATTGTATGTTACTTAAAATATTTCAACATACTGCCATAAATAACGGTTCAGTATAATTGGTGAAAGCTGATAGCCAGCATAATAAAAGGAAAACTAAGTTCAACATATTCTAAAATATTTTAAAGCAAAAGAAGAAAATTTTCAAAAAATATACATTCGACTGTTTATTTAGATCATAAGCACCGCGTGGTAAAATATAATTATAAATTCATCACTGGAATTTGTGAGCTTTTTTATCAACATTAAAGAAACAAAAAAGCTTGCAAACAGATAATTTGAACTGAAGTCAGCAAGATTTCGTGACTGACAGTAATCTAATAATAAGTCAATTGCCTTGAAATGCAAATGTAATCAACTGATGCAAATCAAACATAAACACGAGATGCCCGTCTTGGTGCTCCAATTCCAGCTCGGCAGATGAATGGGAGAAAATATTACTTAACGAAATTTCGCTACGTATGGTTGAATAACACAGACTATCTGCCGCTGAGAAATGTTTGTTCTGCTCGGCAATATGTAGATGATGTGAATTGTGAACCAATCGATTGTGCGGATTTAATTATAAGAGTTCGGGTGGAAATACCAAACAAATCTACCGGCCCCAGAGGCCTACGTAAAAACCTGTACGTGTTGCGCATAAACAAGTGTTCAGCAGAGATTGATTAGAATCTGGAGTCAATTAATACCTTAAGGATTATGCAACAGTAACCGAAGAGATTATAACGATTGCAACTGTCTAAGTTATGTTGGAGCCAGGTGAAGCCCAGCATTATACGAATAGTAATGCTTCTACTATTTGAGCACGAAACATATGGCAAGTTTAACCCAAAAAGGGTCGGACGGCACCATGAGTAACGGTTTTTCATGCTGTATGCATGCCAATATGCGAAGCAATCAATCCACCATTCCTGGCCAGAGCTGTTATTCAAATATTATGCCTGTAACTTATACAGAACAGTACTGGAAACCTACTCAAAATTTTAATTATTAATTTCACTGATGGTCTATTGTTGGCCTAAATGTAAATCATATACGGATCAGTTCTAATTGAATAGACCACTCAAAAATGGAAAAAAATATAATCATATTAACCAGTGTACTATCCACAAATCTACGAAAATGTCTCAAATCAGAACGATATTCAATGACACAAAGAAAGGAACAGTATTCAAGATAAATTTTCAATTTGCAATCAGCATAAGCTGATTATTAATGTATGCTGGAAAAGGAAATTTGGCTCTGTTAAATTGATAGGATTGAGCTTGTATATAAATGAATTTGTTAATTATAAAGCAAACTCCATATAAAATTCTATGTAACAGCCATGTTAAACTAAAATAAATTTAATTTAATAATGGATTGCAAATTATTTCATTAATAAAAATCACCTTCCCTTTCGACGACTGCAGAAAATACTTCCGGAAACTGCCGGTTGCTAATTTTATCATGTTTTGATCCATAGATGTCATCACCGCCTCGACTTAAGCTTTGAGCGAACTAAGTGTGCTGTGAGAGTTTCTATTGGTATCACACTCGAAGACGTCGTACACAAAAAAATCCAAAGGATTTATATCGGAAAGTCTAGAATGCCAAATTTCTTTCTCTCAAAACTCTATTTTCCGCAAGTCATTTGTTTGCTTTCTTTGTCTTGGTCAAAGAAATACGGTGGCATTACATCCCCCTCCCTGGAGACTACGCCTAGAACCACATGAGTCGAAAACTTAGTTGATATCACGATAGGAAGCTGACTTAAAATGCGAGAAAATGCTGATAAAACGATATTATAATGCGGAATGTAGTTTTAAATTACTAAACTACAGGTAAACTCATAATACTTCTTTTAAGATTAGTAGAAGGTTAAGATGCCTACCCGCTAGGCGGAGCCAGTTTTTTCGACTGCAGCTGTCTGGTGAAACTGGTGATCCTAAAGCCACACGTGATTCTGCTGTTGACGATGACAGCAGCAACTCGAAGCCTGCACGCTCGTTTGTAGTTACTCAAAACTGAGTAGAAAGCTACTCAGTTTCATTCAAAGTGAAACTACCCTAATTTAGAGTAACTACCCAACAAACATCGGTGTTGAATTAGAGCTTGTTCAAACAAATTTGGAGAAGCTATTCAACTATTCTAGAAGAAACAGCTGAATAGCTTCTCCAAATTTGCTTGAACAAGCTCTTATTCAACACCGATGTTTGTTGGGTAAAGGGTTACTCATTTTTGATTAACTAGGTCACCTGTCAGAATTAGAGGCCAAAACATCACGTAGTCAGGCTTGTTTGTAATTTCTCATAACTGAGTAGAAAACGACTCAGTTTCGTTATAAGTGGAACTACTCTAATTAGAGTTACTATGGTGTTACTATTTTTGATTAACTAGGTCTCTTGTCAAAATTAGAGTAAATACTACTCAGTATCTGATTTTAGCTGATTAAACAATCTGAATAAACGCTTACCATTATTGTTAAAACCCGAGGCGCTTCGACAGAGTGTTTTTTTTATTCCATAACTTATTTATTTTTAATTCAATAATATTTTTTTTCTATTATTTGGTTCTATTTACATAAAAAGACATTTTCCTTACCTTTCAACTTTCGAACCGTTTCTGAATCAATATCCAATGTATCGACTAAACCTTGGACTGAACCATGTTTTTGCTTTTGACAACTCAATTACTCTATTTTAATCAGTATAGCGCTATAACAATCAGAGTAGCACCTACTCAGTTTTCTTATTTCAAGTTAATCAGTTTTTGACATTTAGCATGGAAATACGAAACTGAGTGAAAGTTTCTCTATTTAGAGTAAATCTAAACAAGCGTGTGGTTGGCCGGTTGCTGCTCGGGCGTCTTCCAACGATGGTTAAATGATGTTCATTCGATTACGATAGTTTGCTTTAACTTAATCGATGTGCTGGCGGAACGATTAGCAGGGGAAAGATAAGGAAAGGTCGAACCTAATACCTAGGATCTTGACAGAGGTTCGCCGCTTGGTGGGGCAGCCTCCGAGTGTCATCAGTGTAGCCAATGTCCGGTAGTTGCTGTCGCAGATATGTGAAAAGCCGGTTTTCTCCGTTATTTCGCATCGAAAAATAGAAGACTCAAAAACTTACCACAGTGATGGCAAAACATTGAGGCAACTACGTTCAGTGTTCAGTGTGAGCGTTCAGCGGCGGGGCGTCGAAAACGGACATCCTGCGGCACTTTGTGGACGCCGGATACGCCCGTTCTGGCATTGACAACATCTTAACACTATTAGACAACAATCAGAGCATAGAAAGAAAGCCCGGTTCCAGACGGCCGACGACCCTGAGCGACCAGAAGCTCCAAAGGATGCTGAAGAGGAAAACCGAGGGAAAAGTGGCTACATCGCTGCGTGCGCTTGGCCGGGAGTTCGGTTTAACCAGCCAAACAGTGCAAAAATACCTGGCAAAAATGAACATACGGAAGTCACGTCCACTGGTTTCAGGCTGCAGGCAATGACGCAGCGGCAGCGGCTGAATAAGATGGTCAACTCGATTTTCCCGGCGAATCGCGACGTGGTGGTGATGATGGATGACGAGACCTCTCTCACCCTGGATGGCAACGACAGGCAAGGCACTTCGTATTTTACTTCCCCCACGAAGGAAGTGAGTTCTGAGGTGATGTTAATTTCATACACCAAGTTCCCCAAGAAGGTCCTGCTGTGGCTGACAATCAGCGAGAAGGGGATGTCAGAGCCACTCTTCTTTCGCTCCGGGCTGGCCGTGAACGGGGAAATTTATAGAACGAAATGCCTGCCGAAAGTTGCGTCGTTCATCAAGAAATACCATAAGGGTGAAGACGCGGTGTTCTGGCCGAATCTGACGTCGGCCCACTACTCGAAGCGATTGTTGGAGGAGATGGAGCGGCTGAATATCGATGTGGTACCCAAGTCGGTGCACCCAACCAACATCCCCCAGCTGCGTCCCATCGAGAATTTCTGAGCCACCCTAAAGCGTAAGATCTACTCCAACAATTTTGTCGTGAAAACTGAGGAGGAATTGATAAATACAACGAAAAAAGAACTTAAAAACATGCCTACACGCATGTTTTCGTCCGCCATGGTGAATTTTCCGGGTAAATGCCGGAAAACCGCTCGCAAGGGCGTAGAATTTATTTGCAAGTAAGCTTAATTAATTACCTTCCATGGAAAATTCATCAAATGCAATTATTGGTCTTAGTTTTTTTTATCACCTTCTGAGAAAAAAAAAAGTCATTTTTTTTAATGCAAACGTTATTGTACACAAAACCCTGGAAAATCCGGAGTGGTCCGGTTCCAAACTGACTGAAGATGCCGAAAACAACAGATTGTCGTGTGCTCAAAACCTACAAGGAAACCCTGAGTGTGGAAAAGAATCAGTGGACTTACGGAAAAACTGGAACCAGGGATCGTCTGCTGTGCAGCAAGGTGTTGAGATGCGTTAAATCCAATCCCGGTCTTTCGATCTGAGATGTGCTCAGAACCTACAATGCCATCTTTCAAACGGTGGGGGATATCCTGCTAGGGAAGGAATCGTACAAGGTCAAGGCCCACCCTAACCGGCATATGAAGCAGAATTCCGTGGCCAAACAACGTGCGAGGCTCTTGTTCGACAGTTCTCTGACGAAACACAAGGACTGCACTTTGATCGATGACGAAACATACGTCAAACTCGATTTTAAGCAAAAGGTTCTCGGTCAAAAGTTTGACATCGCGACTGAACGTGGGGATGTGCTGAAATTCACGTTCGTGTTTGTGACAAGTTAGCAAAGTAGCGATTTGCAGTTTGCAGGTTTACATCGAAAAATATCTGAAAAAGCGTGTATTGCCATTCATCCGCAAGCATAGGGGCAAAGTCATCTTTTGGCCCGATTTGGCCAGTTGCCACTACTCTAAGGTGGTTCTGGAGTGGTATGCTGCTAACAAGATCGATTTTGTCCCCAAGCTAATGAGCCCTACGAAATGCCCGGAATTTCGACCAATCGAAAAATATTGGGCAACTTCAAATATTGACCAATCGAAAAATATTGGGCAGCGACTTTGACCAAGCGGTGGGGCAGTCAAGGACTTTCAGCAAATGAGGGCAAAATAGAAGAAATGCGCTGATTCCGTGCCGTTTCCACTGTGCGGGCGCTGATGAGCTCCATCAAGAGGAAGATTCGAGGTTTCGTTCGAACTTGTGAAATGTAATGTAATTCTTTTTGTAAAAAATTTGCTCCAAACCTGTACCAGCGACCATTTGCAGCTGTTCAAAATAATAGCAGCGAAAAGAGATTCCTAGTTTTATTCTGTACTTTAATCGCACTCTTGTGGAAGATTTGTCTTGTGAACTGACGGTAAGTGAACAAAAAGCTTAAAGTGAAATGGAACTGAGGTTGGGCGGAAATGTGAATCATCATAAGCAAAGCCGAAAAATATCGAGGAATACAGGTCAGCGGTACTCGATTTGCAAGCTGCAATACCTTATTCACGATGCCAAGCCCTTGTGGATTCGATGCCGAAACGAGAAGCTGTCATTAAGAACAGGGTTAAAGTTCATCCAGTCACGTCAGAATTTGGTGCCATTTTATTTGTTTTGATTAGGCTTTTTCATGTTACGTTGTTGTGAACAAAGGGTAGCCTAATTTTTTGTTTTTTGAATACCAGTATTTGTAAATTTTACGTGAATTGTAGAACTGAATAAGTGAATTTCAAAAATGGTTCATGTACACAAGTTCTGTTTGACTTGTAGAATTTTCAAATTAATGCACAGGGTCACTATTAGGCTATTTGACGCTTAATCACCTTTCCCTTTCTGGCACATCCAAAGGAACGATGGTTTGTTTTCCTCCATCTGATTTTCCTTCTTACTTTCACTCCTTTGATCTAAATGGTGCTTCAAGGTCACTAAGCATAATGGTTTCATTATTTTAGTTTTTCACCATTTCTTTTCTTATTCAAGCGTTGAGAAAGTTACTTTAATAAGCTTATTGCTTACTCTCAACTTTGTGTTCTAAATGCTCTTCCACAGTTATTTATCAAAAGCTTTCGATGCCAGGTACCATTTATGCATAAGTATGATCAAAGGAGAATGCTAAGATGGAACAGTTGGTTCAAATATTTTTTTCATTTCAGTGTCCTCTTCAAAACTTAATAACGGTCCCTTTCGAATGAGCACTGCCAAGTAAACGGGTTGACAGAACTTGTTATCCTCATGCAGTTCCCTCGTTGTGCAAACAAAGACCAAAGTACCTTGAAAAAGGTAATGTATATTACCAGCTGTCATATTATTCTCACATACACAATCATCGGAGCTCTGCAATGTTAAGTGAATTTTACTTAATTTTATAAATATATCCAAAACGTCAAACGCTGAGTAATCATATTTTATGAATTTGATTTATTGTTATTAAAAAGGCAAGAAAACTACGCCAAACTCAATTTGGAGATAGCTACAAATTATTTTTCTCAATGATATAAAGTAAGTCGGGTAACGTCTTTGTCAATTCACGTCCGGAAGTTACACTCAGCGAAATAAACTTTCTAAAATAAAACCCTTTATGGCGTATGAATTTAGACCAGACTATGAGAGGTTTATTAGCAAAATGTCTTTTATACAGGGTGTCTCACAATAGGTGTCACTGAAAAAATGCAATCAACCAACTCGTTGCATTTATTTTTCATTTGAAAGATACGTTAACCCATCGCAGCTGGCACGCACAATTTCCTGAGGAATTTGGTCCCAAATATCAACCAAATGCTTCTTGGATCGATCTAAAGTAAGCTCTTTCATAGGGCCTATATGTTGAAGCATAAACGAAGTAGTCAAGTGGGTTGAGATTCAGTGAAGATGCAGGCCATTCTTCGCTTGTGATGAAATCGTGCTAATTTTCCGCGCACCACGCTTATGTCTTCTTTGCCTTGTGAGCTGGAGCTGAAACAATATGGTATATTCCCATATACTGTTGAAGCATAAGGAAGCAGATGGTTCTTCAAAACCTGCTCGATGTAATATTCAGTGTTGATTTATACGTAAAGTTCTATGAAAAGAAGAGGAAGTCCCATACCATGATTTTCGATACATTTTGATAGCGTTCTACAGCTAGTTTATCTCTTGGAATATTGGCAAGACTTTTGCTATATAAACGATCTTTTTTTTTATTATGACTATCCTGACGGAGGAAGAGCTTTTCATTCGAAAATAAAATCTCGCAGTCACCATGTCGAACCAAACGCTTTCTACTTCTTTGGACCCTGGCTTGCTTTTGACGCTCCGTCAACACTTAAACCCGTTGTTTCTTGTACGGCTTGCATTCCAGATCATGTCAGAGGAGCCCGTTCGTTGAAGCAGGAGACACTTGAAACTGTTTGCTCATTTTAATGCCCGATACCGCCGAATTTCGAATTATTCGCTCCCCTCACACATTTGATCTTTTTCTTAGTTCTGACAGTTCGTGTGTTGAATATGGGCATTTCCAGTTTCCTTGAACCGTTGGATATCTGACATGGTTTCTATTACCATTGCAAATATAATTTTAAAACTTGCTCCCGTATGGCTTCCATGGTAGCTGATAATTATATAAAAACGGTATCGCTTATTTATCTTCAGCAATAAGCTCTCAAAAGAATACACTCAAAACGGGTATATTCAATTCGGCTCATTAATTACCTAGCTGAAATAAACCAAGCCTGAAAATAGTGACCCCTATTCTGAGACACACTGTATAAGATTAATTTGGCAATAGAGGTGAGCGATTGTCACAGATGATTCATTCAATAAAAATATGAACCGCACTGATTGAAGTATTTTGGATAGGAAGAGTGGGATTTCCTGTTACTTGTTGATAATTTTTCATAAATAATTAGAGGAACTCTTTACCACAAAGATTGCACCAGAATGTATGGCTACAATCCGAAACTACTGCCATTTCGCAACAGTTCTAAAGTTTTGCTTTTTTTATGGCTACATCCTATTGATTACCTTTATTTGTCAGCACTTGCGTCAAACCGCTGCACTGTTTGAACAAAACAACGCCAAAATATTGAACCCAAAAAGTGTACAGATTCCGGAATGTCACTGGAGGAATGGAAGAAGTACAACTGTGGACTACACTCAGCCAAATCATCTTAAGAATTTCATAAGATTCAACTTATGAACGATGCTTCGAAAATGACTGGCCAACAATTCATACGTTGCGGATGCGTTTGCATGCATTTGACAATTTTTCCATAGGTTTTCTGTCAAATTTATGTCAATGCATCAGCAACGCATCAATTATGAGTCAGCCATTATGAATGGATTTTGTTCTTGTACGCCTTAAAGCTATCCTGTTCACAAGTGTTGATATATATTAGCGGTCAAGTCACTAGATACACAACCGCAACGTTCAAGGTTCGAATCCAGGTTGCTCCATCATTATATTACACTAGCTGACCCAACGGACTTCGTTCCGTCTAATATTAATTTATTGCTTGCAATATCTTTAAATTCGAATCACACAATAAATCGGTATTCTATATTAACATCGCTTTTTTTTTAAAATTGCATAAATATCCTTCATTGTTTTAGTCAATCTGAAAGGGACAGTCAATTTTCATACTGGAGAACTTGGATATTTTCAATTTTGGCTTCTAGAATTATGACAATCGGCAGTCATTTCATATTATTTAAAATCTGTGATCAATTGGCCACTTTAATTGGTGTGTTATTATGTTAGAATACTGAAGTCGTGTTTCTTTAAAGTTCCTACGCATGAAAAATTGTTGATTTTTGTATGATGTCTTGCCGGACCGACATGAGTTGATACGGTGCTGTAAGATATCATAAAGAAACTTTCCAAAACAACAACGTTTTGTGCATTATCAATGTGACAATTTAGCACTGGCATCTGAATTGAAGATGTTCTATTAACTGATTGTTGAAAATTGAGTTTTTCTTGAAGTTTGCTCAGTTTGAAAGGGAAGAAATTAAAATTTATAATGTTGAACAAACAACATTTGATTTATACAAACAAAATTTGACTTTTTTTTAAGGAAAAATGCCTTTTTTATTTTCCAATTTTCCGACTTTGCCTGGAAAATTTCCCAACTTTTCTATTTCTTTGAACCTTTGTTTGACAAAAAGGAACAAATCATCCGAGGACACCGTCAAGATTGGTTCAGCCGTTCTCGAGTTTTAGCGTCACTAACAAACAAACATTCATTTTTATATATATAGAGAAGAGATAAGGTAAATTAATGAAATTCATAAAGATTTCATGAGGCAAATAATCATAATGCAATCTTATGAATATCGAAGGTTTTTTTCGCTAAGTGTATGAGAAAGACTTTTTTCTTTAAACTTCCCTGGTTTGTCGATTAGGACAATTGCTTTTATTTTCATGGTTGTTGACTGTTGTTGACATATGTGTAAAATTTTACGTCAATTGGTTCGTTGAAGTAGCGGTTACACTTGTGTTTGCGAAAGAAAGGTTGTTTCTTCGATTGTCTGAAATTATTAAAGAAAGAAGTAGCATCAAATTTTCAGCACGAAATTAAATATCGGCCGCTGAAACGTTCAGAATGTTGCAGAAGGCAGCATTGCAGAAGGCAACATGGCAGTAGGCAACATTGCAGTGGGCAACATTGCAGTAGGCAACATTTCAGTAGCAACATTGCAGAAGGCAAAATTGGGGTGTGAATTCAATGTCAAGAGCAATTGTTTTTGATTGGCACAAATTGGTCACAGAAGGTCGAAAACGCGATGAAGACGAACCGCATTCAAGACGACCAAGAACATCTACTGATGAGCTACACGTCAACAAAATCGAAAAATTGGTGCTGCGAAATCGTCAATTAACTAATAGAGAGCAGGCTGATATTTTTGGAATTTCAAATCGACCAGTCAACACCATTTTTAAAGACATTGTGTGCCTGAAAAAAGTCAAATCTCGATTGAAGCCAGAAACACTCAATTTTTTCGACGAACAACGTCTTACACTGCATGAATTCTTCGTGTCCATTTCGCCAGAAATTCAACCAATATCGTTCCGCAACTACCTTAATCGCCTGAGTTAGCACCGTGTGACTTCTGGCTGTTCAGCAAACTCAAAAGACCACTTCGGGGACACGGTTTTGATTCAATTGAAGAGATAAAAGCCGAGCCCAAGAAGGAACAATTGCTCATTCCGGAAGATGTACATATATAAAAAAGGGTTAGAAAACCGGAAAAAGCGTTGGCTTAGTTGCATTGCATCCGGGGAGCATTATATGGAGAGGGATGAACTAGATTTGGTTTTAGATTTTGGGTCCTCCTTTAGCTCAGTCGGTAAACGCGCAGCTACAAAGCAACACCATGCTGGAGGTGGCTGGGTTCAATTCCCTCTCTGTTTTTTTTCGGAATTTTTCGTTAAGCAAAATTTCGGAACTCTCTGGGCGTAATAGGGTAAGATTTTACTTGCTACACAATCATACTAATGCAAAAATGGTACCTGGCACCGAATGCTCATAATTAATAAAAGTGAAAGTGCATTTAGAAACCTAAGTTGAGAGCAAGCAATAAGAAAATTTTGAGAGCAACAAGCTTTAAACGCTAAGAAAGAAAGAATTAGATTTTGAAGAATAAATAAAGATTTCAATAGTTATAAATAAAGTCTTACTCATATTTGAACATCGTAGTAAGTGAGAGAGCCGTGCGAACAGCGATCAGGAAGTGAGAATAACACGTTTGAAGATAGACCTTAATTGGGTGAGAAGCAGTCGAAACGGAGTTTGAAACAAAAAACATCGATCAGACCCAGCGTGCGAAACTTTTACAATACGACGCTTACTGGGAATTCTAACTGTTTATTCATGGATTACGAAACCTATGTGAAGTTTGATTTCAAATCCTTGCAGGGACCACAATAATCGAAGCCACAAGGATCCGTTGTCTTCTGGCCTAATCTTGCGTTTTGCTATTACGCGAAGTCAACGGTAGAATGGTATACCACAAGAAGGTTTCATTCGTTCCAAAGGATACGATTTCCTGCAAGTTCGACTAATTTCCTGCAAATTCGACTAATTGAAGAATGTTGGGCATTGACGAAGGAAATATGTCTCGGCAGCAGACACCATTTAACTGTTTGAAAAAGATTGGAAGAACGTGTCAAAAGTGCTCTCCAAGAAGTCTGTACTGAATATTATGAAGAACGTTCGCAAGAAGGTACTCCAGCCAGCATACAACCGCTAGATTTCAAATATTGAGAACACTAACCTGATGTGTTACACTTCTAATATCTAATACAGTATATCTAATAAAAATTTAATTTCTAACGCTTGTTTAGTGCTTTCTGGGGAACTCTTCAGGCATTAGAGTGCCTATGAAAATGGCATTTTCGGATTCCAAAATAAGCGTATGTACCCCAAATAGATCATTGCAGGATATGTATTAACCTCCTTTTGTGACACTTCAGAGAGCTTGTTTGCAAGGTGTAAGGATTCGATCCGCTCAAACTAAAATTTTCATTGTCTCTTTTACAGATTGTGTACGATTAGATTGAGGAAATGATGTATAAATAGGCACTGGTGTCTGTTTTCCGGCAATTTTACTTCATTCGTAATAAGTTTCGTGCTCACAATCTCAAACACTGAAAAAATATTTCACTTTGCTACCCCAGGAAAAACATGTAGATATTTTCCAATAGTAAAAAAAGGGAATTTTGTAAAGTATGCATTAAAAAAATGACTTTTTTCGGATGGTGATGAAAAAGCTAAAACAGATAATTGCCTTTAATCAATTTCCCATTAAAGGTAATTATTAAAGCTTACTTGCAAAAAAAATCCTACGCCCTTGCGAACAACCTTCCGGCAGTTAACCGGAACATTCGCCATGGCGGACGAAAACATGCGTGTAAGCATGTTTTTGAGTTCTAACTTCGTTTTATTTATCGATTCCTCCTCAGTTTTCACGAGAAAATTGTTGGAGTACATCTTACGCTTCAGGTTGGCCCAGAAATTCTCGATCGGACGCAGCTGGGTTACGTTGGGTGGGTTCGCCGAATTGGGTACCGCATCGATATTCAGCCGCTCCATCTCCTCCAACGATCTGGCCAGAACACCGCGTCTTCGCCCTTATGGTATTTCTTGATGAACGACGCAACTTCCGGCAGGCATTTTGTACTATAAATTCCCCTGCTCACGGCCAATCAGGAGCCAAAGAAAAGCGACTTTGACACCCCCTTCTCGCTGACTGTCAGCCACAGCAGCACCGTCGTGGGGAACTTGATGTGTGAAATAAACTTCACCTCGGAGCTCACTTCCTTCGTGGGGGAAGTAAAATACAAAGTGCCCTGTCAGTCGTTGCCATCCAGGGTGAGATAGGTCTCGTCGTCCATCACCACCACCACGTCGCGATTCACCGGGAAAATCGAGTTGACCATCTTACTCAGCCACCTCCGCTGCGTCATTGCCTGCAGCTCCGAAGCCAGTGGATGTGACTTCCGCTTCCTGACATGTATGTTCATGTTTGCCAGGTACTTTTTCACTGTTTGGCCGGTTGAACCGACCTCCCGGACAAGCGCACGCAGCTATGTAGCCACTTTAACCTCGGTCTTCCTCTTTAGCATCCTTTGGAGCTTCTTGTCGCTCAGGGTCGTCGGCCGTTCGGAACAAGGCTTTCTGTCGATGCTCTGATTGTTATCTAATAGTGTCAAGATGTTGTGGATGCCGGAACTGCGAATCAAGCGTCCACAAAGTGCCGCAAGATGTCCGTTTTCGACGCAGTGGGGTGCTGTTCTTTAAACACGTACACTTCTGAACGGAGTTGCTTCACTGTTTTTGCCATCACGGCTAGAGTTCAACTGATAGATCTGTCAGTATTTTTCTGCTGACTCATGGGTTACTATGATTGATGCTGCATGGGTAGTTTTATCAGTGTGGGTAAAAGTAAACCCATGGAAAATCGGCCATTGTTGTCCATTTTTTTAAATGCAAACGTTATGAATATCACATAGAAAAGAAATTCTACTTGACTTCTAGACATTCGAAGAAAAATTAGTATCTTCCATTTAATTCCAACTACCTTTGCTTATCTTCGACATGTCGAAGATAAGCAAAGGTAGTTGGAATTAAATGGAAGATACTAATTTTTCTTCTAATTTCTAGTTACAGGTATTCCACTAAACAGCTCAAACCCTCTAGGATTCTACTTGACTTGTCATTTAATTGTCACTGGACACATAAGCTCCACTTGATTTTGCAAAGAATATTCCACTTCCTGAATTATATGAAAGTTAGGTGAATTTCTAGTGGATATTTTCCACTGATTACGTGTTTTTTTTTTGGTGAACCAACCTTACTGGATATATTCTAAGTCCACGTAAACAAGCTCCATGAATTGTCAAAACTGTATTCATGACGCCATCGTGCAATGATCTTTATGGTCATTTGCAAAATTTAAGCTCAATTGGATATGGCTTAGGGGTGATTCTAATCGATCAAAGTTTTCAAACTTTTAACCCACTAAAATTTTCCCAAAGAGGGAAGGGAAAGAAAATTTAAATGTTATAATTGATGCCAACTGACCTCAAAATGTTCCCGACCAGGGGCGTATAACAAAAACATAACAAAACTATAACTAACCTTGTTAAGACTAACTGATTATGTTATAAATTTGAGAAGGGCGTTTTTTTTTTGTTGGGGCGTAAAACCACTGCGTTCACTGAGTTGAACTTTTGTGGTATGAGAAGGGCGTTTACATCTGGATAATTTTATAACATATTTATAACAAATTATGATATAATGCCCTGGGAGGCACAATCTGCGTAAAGAAATAAATTAATTCTAACACTAGCTGATATGATTTTGCTTCATCGTAACAAAACTGTTACAAAGTTTGTTTTGTTTATGTTATATCTGTATCATAGTTTGCTATAATTGTGTTACCTCTTAAGAATTTTTTGTTACATTTTCTGTTATTTTAACAACATCCCCGATATGAATTCTAACAACCTCTGTTATAAAAACAGCGTAACTGAATAACAAAACCTGAAATAATGTTGTTGTTTCTTTCTGGTCGGGTTATTCTTATTTTGTTTGTTTTATTTTATAAATCCATTTTTGTATAAAAAAAATGCTTGGATAGTTGTTCTTTTAATGTAGTTCTTGCAGTCAAAAGTTCAGGAATCAAAATTTCATATTATTCAAAACAAATGTTGAACCCATAATGTTGAACCCCAATGAAATGCTATTCAGGCTAATATATCAGGAATCCAAACACTATAATGAACATTCCCTGGCAATTTTATCAAAAGCAATTTTAGATAAAAGTTTTGACGTGGAAATCTTGCCGATGTCTCTTACCGTTAGCGAGTAATTAACGATTTTCTTATAAAATGTTTTTTACTCAATTTAAAAAAAAATTACCAGCTTTCCGACATGATGTGCAATTATAAAAATACTTTCAAATGCTGTAATGATTTTTTTTTTTTTTGATTTGCCGAACTAGAAAAACCAACATTTGAAAAAGGCCCCTTTTTTGTTCAAAAAAACCATATTTACTTTTGTTTGACATACGCAAGAGACAATTTAATCACATCAAAAGTTGTAACTTTTATTGTTCTAGGATCAATGCGAAGACAACTCTGCTGGAAAATTTGAAATAAAATATTTACAGCAAAATAAATGATTTTTATAGCGACACCCTAAGCTACGTAGGTAAAAATTCTCTAGGTACAAAAAAAATTGTACCATCAAAGTTGCCTGGAACTATTAAGTCTACAACTTTTCCGAATAATGTATGCCTTTATTTCTGCAAAGAAAAACGATTTCTCTGCAAATATGGATCACCCTAGTTTTCATTCACACCAAAAGAAGCGCCTTGTTATTAGAAAAAACTTTGTGGAAGACCATTTTGCTCCAAAACTTCAAACTTAGGCTGAAAATTTATCTTTCCAGCTAAATTCACATTCTGGACCACTGTACATTGGCGGTATTTGAGCACGATCAAGCGGATGCATTTTGCCCGTCAAGGTGGCGGATTCATTCCTGCCTTGACCTACCCCACATAGGGATGTGTGGCAAAGAGTATGCGTTGGCATCGAAATACTACCTAACAAAAGCCCCACGCTCAATTTCGAAACTACTTCTATTCAATTTTCAAAACCTGCCAGGCGCTATCGGACCTATCGAAACTTTCTCTTCATATCTTTGGTTCTAGTAGAAATTGCTGTCCATTCCTAGGGTTGCATGTTGATAAGACGGATATTTCCAATTTTCAAATAAATTTTACAATTGATATATTTCACACAGACAAAAGATTGGACAAACTGTACAAAATTACACTATGGTCCAGATCACGAATTTATGAGGAAACATGCTCCCAGTGCCTAAACTTGAAACTTTACAGCAAAGTGATGTTCTACAACATGGTTTAAATCACTAAATCCCATTTTTTTATGTTGAATAAAATTAGGGTGGTCCCCATTTTCTCGGAAATACAAAAACTAACTTTTTTATTTGCTGAAATAGACGCTTACGTTTTTGAGCAAAATTGTAGCGCAACAAATTTCATGGAATTTTCATGTATTAATTTTTTTGTAGCTTGTCAATTGACCGATTTAGAGCAATTTTTAATCAACATCTTAGGGTGCCACAAAAAAAAATTTGTTTTGCCTTAACTTTTTTATTTCAATTCCCACCGTACAGTTGTGTTCCGACGAGTTTTAGACTTTTAAAAACGCGTTCTATAGTATACAAACTTTGCCGCTAGCTTCAACCAATCAATAGTTATTGAAGTTTTTCTAAAAAAATACGCCCTTTTCAAATGTTGATTTTTTTGATTGGGGCAAAAAAATTAAAAACGCCATTTGCAAGGGCAATTTATATTGTTTGCCATATGTGAAAACTAGAGATATGTTATTTCTGTATCTTGAGAAAATTACATTTGATTCTGGGATGGTTTTAGAAGAAAAACTTCAATAATTATTGATTGGTTGAAGGTAGCGGCTAAGTTAATATATCAAAATACGCGTCTTTAAAAGCTGTACAACTTGTTTGAACACAATCTTACAATGGAAATTGAAAAAAAAGTAAGAGAAAAAAAACAGTTTTTAGTGTACACCGAAAGTTGATGAGGGAAATTGCTCTAAATCGGTCAATTTTCAAGCTATTGATAGGTTGAAGCTAGCGGCAAAGTTTGTATACCAAAGAACGCGTTTTTTAAAGTTCTAAAACTCGTCGCAACACAACTGTGCGGTGAGAATTGAAATAAAAATGTTATGGCAAAAAAAACATTTTTTTATGGTACACTCTAAATTGATGAGGAGAAATTGCCCTAAATCGGTCAATTTTCAATCTACAGAAAAATTTATATATGAAAATTCCATGAAATTTTTTGCAACTTTGCTCAAGAATGTAAACGTCTATTTCAGCAAATAAAAAAGGTAGACTTTGTATTTCCGTGAAAATGAGGACCACCCTAATTTTACTCAACATCAAAAAATGGGACTGTGATATGTAGAACATCACTTTGCTGTAAAGTTTCAAGTTTAGGCGCTGGGAGCATGTTTCCTAGTAAATTCGTGATCTGGACCATAGTGCATTGTGTTTACGTGTGATTTTTGGCATTGTGTGACCTCAGAAACATAAGTTCATTGGCTTTAATTATATTAAAAAAACATTTGATAATAGATCTAACACCGTACTTGCATCGATTTGTAGTTTTCTATAAACTAAATTTCACTGGAATGGATTCAATACAATTCAAAACAATTTTTCTAAAAGCACAAAACATGAGAAAGCGTTTTGTTTTGAATTAATCAGTTCAGCTGATCATAAAAATCAAACTTCGAAAATATAAGCTTATCATGTGCACAAACAAATAGAAGTATCTGTAGATTGACAGATTAATGAACATTTGCTTGAAAAAAAAAATTCATCAAATCTAAAAAACATATCCAAACACTCAATCACTCAGTACACTCAAAAATGAAAACATAAATAGAATAAGTTTTGATGTACAGAAACTGGATAATTCCTCACAATCACTGCTACAATTGATAAAGACTTCGACTTGAAGAAACAATTTCAATTTAATTTATTTACGAAAGTTCACAACAAACTAGTTTTTCACCAAAAATAAATCGAGTACAACTGAACTCAAAATATTAACACGTTATTCAGTCACTAAAACCTAAAACTCGTGCAGTTCTAAAACTTCACACAAAACTACCATCATTTTATGTCAAGATACCACGCCTTATCACTGTTCTTCAAAAATTGCAACTTACCTGATGCTCAGTAAAATATTTGTTTATTCACTGAACTGTGTTTTCTCTTCACAGTTATCAGCTCCTGTAATCTGCAATCGGCACCGCAGAGTTTCAGCAAACATAAAATAATCGAATTTTGTTAAATCCAGAAATGTGATCACCTTAATAGTTCACTAAACATTTGTACAACAGAATGAAAATAAGCAAACAATTTCACTTGTTTGTTCTTTTGCTGATGTCTTCACTGAACACTAGTTTGTTACTACTTATTGATTCCGAATTTACCCTCAAACAATTGGTTTACAGGTTACCAATTAATTTGTTCTTCGTATGGCATAACAAACTGATAAACCAAAAACAGTTCACTTTCTCAGAACACAACCCTCAACACTTAAAATTCAATCACACAAAACTACACGCGAAAGCACGAGGAACGAGATCCTCGCCACTTGGAAGTAACCGAGAAAATAGGGGTACAGCATCACTAACCTCTGTACTTATATATGAAGGCTTCGGCGGCGTTACTACTAGGAAACAGGTACACACATCAATAAGCAGCAGCAGCAGCAGCCACAACAACAAAAACTGAACGCCCAGTGTAACACTCCTCCGTTAAGATCATCGTCATCATCTCTACGTGATCCGAGCCGAGAACTACTTCCGACCCCGGCACGCGGTCAACACGTTTCTGAGATGAAGAGAGTAGACGTCTCTAAAAAGCAGTAGTATGCAGTTGTGAGTAGCGCCAAGACTCTATGCTGCAACATTTTTCCCACGAATCGCTCAGAATTTCATGCTCGACGCACTCCGAACAGGAAAGCTCTACGCGCTTAAAGCGCCAGAGATGATCTCTCGGCAAAGCATCATTCTCTCGAGAACTCGTTGCTAGTGGTAATATGAAGAAAGCCAAGTGAGAGAGAATGCCACAGTTCTCTATTCTCCGGTTTCATCGTGCAAGTGTCCGAAAGAGCTTTAGGGGTTGTTACCACCCCTTAAGACTGCGATCTCTCAAATGTTTTTTTAATGAAATAATTAGTGAGAAAACATTGGAAGAGCATCAGATGAATATTTGCAGAGCAGAGTTGTCATAGTAAATAGATCGATCGCCCATTGAATGGTTGAAATATTGATCAAGGAAAACTATTCGGAAGAAGCTAGTTTGTTGGAAACCTGCTCTTGACTTCGTGTAGGCTTCTGCCAAATGAATTTATTGTGCCTCCATTCTCTGGATCGCCTGATCTCAACGGTCGTTTCATGCAGAGCTCTATTTTCAACTACTAGAAGCCCAACTTTCACAGTCAATGCTTACACATCTGTGGGCCTACAGAAGATAAAAGAGCATGCATCTATTTATAAGCACATAACTTTGGATTATGACATTCTCTGTGCTATAATCATCATCTTCTTGCGCATTGCGTGATAAGTTATTTTATGAACCTTCATCGCATCGATGAAGGAGATAAGCGAAATCGTCTGATCAAGTAGGCATCGAAAAGCAGATTGTCGTTAGTGGGTCATGGTCAGATGATACTGAACTTATAGGATGCGAGCAAAACGTCGATAAAACGAATTGGAAATAGGTTTTAATGAAAGGGTGTAGATAAATCATACATAAATTTCCGATCGTTTAAACCATTCACGAAACGTACGAAAATCACCCGATGGCAACTTTTTGCTTTGGGCCGATGAAATTGGACTTCGACCCTTATAGCTGTACTACTGAGAGCTACGTCTTCTTGTTCTATTCTCTGTACTAAGGTGGCTTTAAACCTTAGGTTGGTTCAGCACCGGAGGGAGGCACCTCCATCCGACATATCACACTCATCAACACATAAAACCGGGACCACCGGATTTACTTACCTTCCGAAGAAAGACGGGACCAGAGATTGTTTGCCTCAGAAAAACCTCACCGACGTCGGCTGGCATTGAAACTAGCCCGATCGGAGGGCCAAGTACCAACCACGTTTACAACCAGATTTTCCACATTATTTTTCATTTCCATGTTTAATCTTTGCCAAAACAATCTTTTTTATCTGTGTTTAACTGCAAGAATCTTGTTGAAAATCTGTTGTGTTGTAAAAGGCAAACGGGGAAATCGATCATTACACTTAAGCCCTTCAGACAGGCCTGTATTGACATGATAATAAATCATGAGGTGTTTGTTTTGATTACTAAAAACTTCAGGATAGGTGAACAAAATCGGAATGGAACTAACAATCAATCATTGCTATGATGCGTGTACATTAATTTAGTTGTGATGTTAACATTAGCTGATCAACTCCTCTTTTCCTCCTCTGGCATCCATGATATCCGTACTCAAGCGGTTCCAGATTTCGGACTTATTCAGATTGTATTGCGAGAATACTCGCTCCATTTCTGCTAGCAAGTGGAAAGTCAGCTTCCCATCTGCTTGTTTGAAATACATACTGTAGAAATGAAGACAAAAATTGTATAAGAGACAAATAATAATAATAATAAGAAAAAGAAAACCAAGAAACTTCCAAATAAACTACGATGAATGAGAAGATCCCTCACAACTTCCCCCCTTTTCGTTGATATAGCATATAATAGGCAAGCGAATAGTAATCCATGATTGGTGGAGTTGCTAGTTTGCCAGTTATAAAAGAGCACCATTGTCAAATGAAAGCTTGTTCAGTTAACGGACGACATATCGAACGCACCGGATCACCAAAGGGACGAGGGTTTTGAGAGTTCCCTTCTGTCCTCCTCATCATCACATAGGCTATATCAAGTTGAGCAACTTGATCGACCGCGGGCGCACTCTTTCAGCTCATGGAACCTTACAAGTTCGTTCGGCTTCTGGAGGGGCCACCTGAAAATTTCGACACGGACTTTTTCTTCAACAAGTTTCGAAGTCTTCTGATTGTTCCACCTCGTTGTCCTTGCAGATGGTCACCATCCTCAGTTCACGAAATTCATTTTCAATGGCCTGCTCCTGCGCAGCTTCTTGGGGTCAACGCTCAGAACTGGATCGTTTAGATTAAAGCGCTTGATGATCTGTTTGATCAAATAGGTATAGAAAGCACAGCAGATCGAGTAAAAAGCCTCCTTCTAGGCATCATCGAGAGTTTGAGATCCAAGCATTTCTCCTGCAGCTATATATTCCGATATATATTTCCGACTTCTTACAAAGATGTTTCTTAAAATGTGAAACCCCTAAATCCATCAGGTGTTTTAGGTAATTCTCCTAACAAAAATTTGCAAGGAGCACTATCAGCGAGACTTCAGCTGATTGCACATATTCAGGAATTCCGTTGCTTTTGACTGGATACGATTCGCTTTGTTGATAAGAGGCAATACGTAGCTTAAGAAGTGGAGATGTGGCTACGTCGTCGGGTCATTAAGATGGCAATCAAACCGTTGTCTCAGTTGGATTAAAGCGAGGAAAACAACTCGAGCTCCGAAACTCTAACGATAGCCATCTGGTGGCAGACGGATCCAGAACTATGCCATCTGGAATTTCTTGGATCGTTTAAGGCTGCAAGACAAGTAACAGCAGATATACCACATCATTTGTTACAGGTACAATGGTAGATTTTTGCATGCGTAATTTGCACAAAAAGTCAAAAAGTGGCAATAACATTAGATAATTATCAAATGAGGACAGTCACGTTTTAGCAGCTATTTGATGGATCGGTCAGAACTCATCATAACCGAAGCTCCATCTGATCCAATGAACACAAATCTTCCTTTTGCGATCGTAGCCATCGATCTAAAACTGTTTAATAATTGCGCAAAATTTGTATACGTTTAAATCTGAAGAGTATTTTTTTTAAGAAACTAGCTGAACCCAGTGCATGCGCTGCTACGCTTGCAAATTAATGAAAGAAAATTTAATGTAACTGGCACTTTTCTGGGTTTTTTTCGGAATAAGTTTTTTTTTCTTGAATAAGCAGGGGTTCAAACTTCTATCAAAACATACTTCTTACCCGTGAAATACACGTTTTGTGTTTAAGTATCCTGGATAATTCTCATTTTTGGTAGAAATTTGTGTTTCATTTGTATGGGAGCCCTCCCTTCCAGAGGGGGTGGTTTCTCAAACCACCATACAATGATAGCCTTCAAAACCCCTCAAATGCCAAATTTGGTTCCATTTGCTTGATTAGTTCTCGAACCATCACACGGGGCTCTTCGATTATAATAAAAGTTTGGGTTTTTTTTGTTTGAACCCCCCGCCCTTTCAAAAAGGGGAGGGGTCTTGAACCACCATAGAAACATTCTTGCCTTCAATACCCCCCACATGCCAAATTTGATTCGATTTGCTTGATTAGTTCTCGAGTTATGAAGAAATTGGTGTCTCATATGTATCAGAGCCCCCCTTCCTGAGAGAGTAGGGGTCTCAAACAATCATAAGAACCTTCCCCAGCCCAAAAAACCCCTTTATATAAATTTTCACGTTGGTCGGTTCAGAAATTTCCGAGTCTATAAGGGTCTGACAGGCAGACAGACAGACAGAAATTCATTTTTATGTATCTAGAAATCTACCCTCCAAAAACCTCCACATGCCAAATTTGGTTCCATTTGCTTGATTTGTTCTCGAGTTATGCTGAAATTCATGTTTTATTTGTATAAGAGACCCCTCTTTCAGTGAGCGGAGAAATTTCAAACCACAATAGAAACATTTCTTGTCTTCAAACACCTCCACATGCCAAATTTGGTTCCATTAACTTAATAAGTTCTCGAGTTATTCAGAAATTTGTGTTTCATTTGTATGGAAACCCCCCTCTTGCCCCCTTCCAGATGGCGGAGGGGTCTCAAACTTCCATAAAATCATTTATCTCCTCCAAAAACCTCCACATGCCAAATTGGGTTCCATATGCTTTATTAGTTCTCGAGTTATGCACAAATTTTTGTTTCATTTGTATGAGAGCCCCCTCTTACAGAGGGCGGAGGAGTCTCGATTTACCTTTGAAACATTTATTGCCTTTAAAAACCTCTACCTACCAAATTTGGCTCCATTTACTTGATTAGCTCTCGAGTTATGTTGAAGCTTTTGTTTAATTTGTATGGGAGCACCGCCCCCCAACCTAAAAGAGAGATAGGAGGGGTCTCGAACTATCGTATAAACATTTATTGCCTTTAAAATCCCCGCATGCCAAATTTGGTTCCATTTGCTTTATTAGATCTAGAGTTATGAAGAAATTACAGTTTCATTTGTATGACAGCACTCATTCTAGGAGAGGGGAGGGGTCTCAAACCACCATAAAAACATTTTTCTCCTCCAGAAAACCCCACATGCCAAATTTGGTTCCATTTGCTTGATTGAGATATGCAGAAACTTCTGTTTCATTTGTACGAGAGCCTCCCTTTCAAAAGAGGGGAGGGGTCCCGACTACCATAAAAACAATGCTTGCCTCCAAAAACTTCCGCGTGCTAAATTTGGGTTCCTTTGCTTGATCAGTTCTCGAGTTATGCAGAAATTTGTGCTTCACTTGTATGGGAGCCCCCCTTTCCAGAGAAGGGAGGGGTTTCAAACCATCATAAGAACCTTTCGGTGTCCAAAACAAATCCAACAAAGCAAAAATCTTGCCAAACCGTCCTTCCGCTCGCGAGTTAAATCGTGTAGATCACTGCAAGAAATTCTGCCGAACTTTGTGGAGCAATCTCTTGCGAAACATTGAAAAAACATTTCTCCAGCGGAATATACAAAGAAATTATTAAAGTAATATCTAAAGAACTATATGTAAGAATCCTTGCAGACATCCTAGACCAAATTTGGAATATAGTCCTACAAAACCCGTTGTAGAATTTTTAGAGTTAAGAATTAAATTAAAAGATTATGGGAATCATGCTAAAAGTTCTTCTTACTTTCTCCAACTAATTAGCATTTTCTCCAAAAATTACTCAAGGAATAAACATATAGTTTTTGTGTAGTTCTTTCAGGCGTCCTCCATGGGTTCCTTTGAAATCACAAAACTTCACAAGAAAAACTCAAGAAGGAATATATAAAGAAATGTCTGAGAATCTTTGAGAAATTTAATAAAACTTTCTTCAAAAATTATCTTAAAAATTTATGAAAAAATCATTTGATGGCACACACACAAACTGGCTTTCAGACTGTCATCTGACATTGTAGTGTCAGTCTCAATTGTTTTCTTTTGCTTCATGTGTCTAAAACAGCACACTAGAAGTAGTATTGATAAAAAGTTGGATCCAAAAATCTTAAAAATTTTGTTTTTTTTTTATCAAAAATCTGTAATTTTCAACTGCTTACAACTACACCACCGGCGTGGTTCACTGAGGCCTATAGAAAAATATGTGATAATCAATTGACGAATTACACGCCATTTTTTTAGACCTGGCAACATTCTTACTTACCTTACCAATCAGACGTGCTGAACACAGAAGTTGTCTCCATTGTAATCAATCCATGGCTGTACCTCGCCAGCCTCGCTGTTTGCGGAGAGTTCGCAGGTCGATTCACCTTGCTCGTTGCGCACTTTTTTTTCTTGTGTCCGTCGGTTCGTATTCGAAAACTATTTTAACAAGGCTGTCGTCCGACATTCTTACGGCATGCCCAGCTCGTCGTAGTCGACCGATTTTAGCGATATGTACGATGTACGAAAAAACTGATGAAATTCATGGTTCATTCGCCTCCTCCACGTTCTGTCTTCCATCGTACTCCACCGTAGATCGTACGCAGCACCATCCGTCCAAAGACACCAAGGTCACGTTGGTCCACCACTATCAATGTCCATGCTTCGTGCCCGTAGAGAACTACGGGTCTAATTAATGTCTTGTAGATGATCAACTTTGTAGTTCAGTGAACTTTAGAATTCTGTTCCATACCAACTTAGGGAAGGTCCATTAATTATGTCAAGTGGAAGGGGGTGGAGGAGTGGTTTGGGAAAACGTGACGATCCATACAAAAAAATTGGAAGGTCCATACAAAAAAACGTGACAATGGGGGGTTATAAACAGTCACTTTTTGCGTGACGTAATTAATGGACGTTCCCTTATCACCCCTGTTGAAAAGGCCAATGCAATAGATCAACACTTTGTGAATTCACACAACCTTGGCCGGAGGCAAAGTCTAGAATTGCTGAAACTCTCATAGTTATCCCTGACGATAGTAGTAGTATATCGACCGATGATAGCTGCCATCAAGCGACCCAAAAACATGAATGCAAGCTTGAAAACTTGACTGTTGATTTCTTTTCACACTTACCGGCTATTTTTAACAGATGTTGGGAGCTTGACTACTTTCTTGCTGTAAAATAGACAAAGCAATCCCTATTTGCAAGCTTGGCAAGCTCCTACCAGTGTTAAAAGCTATCGCTCTAGTAGTCATTTGTCCTCCATCCCGAAGTTGTTCAAAAAGCTGACCTTCAGCCGTTTAGGCTGTGCACAAATTACGTAACGCATGAAGGGGGGAGGAGGGGGGTTGAGCAACCGTTACTTATTGTGACATACGGGGGAGGGGGTTTTAAAATCGTTACGTAACAAAATAACCAATTTGAAAAAAAAATCACAAGTGAATAACCAATTTGCATTATTAAAATGTCCTATGTGCCAAGCAAAGTAGTAAGTAGCAAGTAGAAAATGGTTAATTTATACTAGTTGAGATGTTTCCAAATTCTAGGAAAACCCCAAGTTCAATACGTCATATGAAAGCTTTCAATCCATATTTTGAAGGAAAAATATCGAAACTTTGTTTTTGTATTATTAATCACGTTTGCCATAACAGGAACACTGCACCAGTTATCGCCATAGTTTTAAATTTTGGTTCCTGTGATGGCCAACCGCATGTGTTTCTTATGGGAGTGGCCATAATAGAAACACTTTTATGGCCAAGTGGTGCAAGAAACCTGAAATTTTAAGAAAAATGGATTAAGTTTATCTTTTGATTTCCGACCAAGTTCTAAAGCTTCGATTAATGGAGACTTACTATTTGAATGTGATCTACTAAACGAAAGGTATCTTATGACGATTTGAATCAACATTTGTTGTAATTTTCCATAAATCTACACGCTGAAAAAAATATTGTTCTGTATAGGTTCAACACGGCTAACCCAGAATTTTTAATCATTCAAACAATACCGATTCTATTTTTGAACCTACAACAATTTTGTATGTTTCTTAAAGCGCTCCAAAGGAGGCTTCTATTGAAAACAAAAAGCATTTATTGTTGAATCAAAAAATAAGATTTTTAGAAACAATGTACCTTGTAATTGAAAAAAATATTGTTATTCATTAGAACCATTGAAATAATAAGAAATTTTTGTTGATTGTTGATTCTACAAAATTATTTTGTTGAATCAATAATGATTTCTGTTAGAAATATTAACTGACTAACTATATTGGATTTGATAAGAAATTTTGTTGTTTGAAATATATGGTTGCATTAAAAAAAAATCAATCACCCAATATTCCTCTGCGTGTAGCATACATCAAATGCACTTGTTACTACGTCTGTTGTTCTATGTTCCTGCCGTCATGAATTCATGCACATGCGCCCTTATTCATGCACTGTACGGATCAAAAAGAAATCTCTGATTAGTATGGGAACGTCCATTAATGATGTCACTCAAAAAGTGAATTTTAGAAACCCCCTTGTACCGTTTTTTGTATGAACCTTCAACTTTTTCTGTAAGGATTGTCACGTTTTCCCAAACCCCCTCTCCCCTAACTGCGTGACATAGTTAATGGACTTTCCCTATATAAAAATATATAATTCTAGACAAAATAGTCAAAAGGTCGAAAGTAACATTTGTAAACAATTACTTCTAGCGTATTTTTCTGGGATCTGCTTGCTCCCACAAACAAAATAGCACCAGAAACAGGTACAAGGAGTTATAACCTTCCCATCGGTAGTGGATATAGATGTTAGCAACCTGGCAATTCCAGGAAATTTACGTTTTAAGTCATTGTTTGCAATTGTTACTTTCGACCTTTTGACGATTTTGTCTAGAATTAATAATAATTAGATTATAATAATTCAATAGGTAAGTATTATGCAGTTCATAAAATACTGTTGCAATCTTTTAACTAGATTTATGTTATATTAATAAAACTTTGAACTTTTTTTGTGGTACTTTAAATAATTTAAACACATTTGGTTAAACTTGTTGGACGAATATTTGTAACAGTTTTAAGAACATCCTGTAACTTTAATAAATGCAGTACAATGAGTGCAATGTTTTTCATAATCTTTATACTTAATATATAATAGCTATAAGTTACTTAAATAAAATTAATTGACTAATGTTTGCAGTCTTTACTAATTTCAAGTTACCCAAATGAGAATTAAACATAAAAACAACACCAATAACAGTATTTGTGATTATTTCATCACAATTGAGAAATAGGGCAGGGTCCGTCAGCGTTACGTAATTAAAGGGGAGTCTAGTCATGCGTTACTTATTGTTACATAGGGGGAGGGGTAATTTGGTCGTGTCAGGAAAGGTTACTCTGTCTATCACCAAATGATGCGAGTAACTAACATCCTCAAACAGAACAGGTCTGTTGGAAATACATTTGCCATGGCATTGTTGGACGTCAAAAAGCCGTTCAACAATGTCTGGCACGATGGTCTGGTGTTTAAACACCAACTTACAACCAACTCCACCAACTCGATACAACTTTTCGATCTATCTTGTTAAGATCGTCAAAAACTATCTGTTGGACAGATCATTCCAGGTCTTCTTCCCATTCTGAAACGTTTAACGTTAATGCTGGTGTTCCCCAATGTAGCCCTATCCTATTCAACATCTTCACGTCAGATGTTCCAGGGTGGTATTTTGTCGATGTTTGCGGACGACACTTCCATCATCTGCAAGGGTCGAGAGATCCGTGCTTTAAATAAAAAACTTAAGGAGGGCCTCAAAGTTCTGTCCGATTACATCAACAGCTGGAGAATTTGTATCAATGCAACTAATACCCAGACGATTCTGTTTCCGCATTCGAAATCACCTCGACTCATTCCGCCACGAGATGTCAAAGTCCACCTCTGTAACACTCCGATCGATTGGTCCGGGGAAGTAGTCTACCTTGGTCTTACCCTAGATAGCAAGTTGTTGTTCCGATCGCATGTTGACAAAACATCAAATAAGCGTAGAACCTGGTTAAGATCTCTGTATCCGCTGATCAACAGAAAGGTCTCTCTATCGACTAAGAAGAAGATTGCATAAACAAATTATTCTTCCCGTTGTCGAGTACGGTCTGTCAATCTGGGATAGTTGCGCCAATTCCTCCCTTCACCAAACCTTCAGAAACTCCAGGTAGTTCAGAACACCATCCTTCGGATGACTCTGTCATCCAAGAATCAGAATCTTTGAGATCCATCGTCTGACTGGTCTACAGACTCTCGGCTAGAAAAAAAAATGATAGTGTAGGAAAGGTTCAGAGAATCCTGCTTAAGGTCACCACACCGTTTAGTATATGCTTTTTAATAGCAATTCCAAAAAAATAGACTAACAGTAACAGCGAAATCTTCGCGAATAATATTCGTGTACAAATGTTGATCCCTTAGTATTGTAAAATATATTATAAGATGATCTTGATATTAACAGTTTGAAAGAAACATGTAGTTTTCGACATTATCAATGCTAGAATGCTAGAATTTCACATATACACTCAGAAAATTTTACAGTATTCGGTAATTTTTTACCGAACTTTCAACAGCTGAACGTTCGGTAATCCGATTCACTAGATTTCGGTGCAATTTTACAGTATTCCGGTAAAAAATTACCGGAACTTGTCAAATTTTACCGAAAAACTGTTCAGCTGTTGAAAATTACCGAATACTGTAAAATATTCTATGTGTATACATTCATGCGATGATACATGTAAAGTTGAGCCAAATATCGCCTAAATGAGGTCTGTGGTTTTAGAGATTGCAAACGATTTCGTTGTTTACGCTTGTTTTTGCTTGCTATTGAACGAGGGAAAATTTTTCGCGTCTGTTAAAATTCATCATTTTTTTCTGCTCTCTTGCTGTCTATTTATCAAAACTTTACAACTGTTCTTGTTAATTCGCATGTTCTAATATCTACAGCAATTGATAAGGATTATTGTAATTTTCGTTACATCTGACTGAAGATCCTCGAAGCAAAAGTTACATCTAAGATTCCATATGTGTGTAAGTTTCGTAGAAGAAGAAAAAAACTAATTCTTTACTCGCATCAAAGCAGTGACATCAGATTAAAGCAAAAAAAGTGATATCAGAAACGTCACTTTAATTACCATTTGACGTCAGTGGCACGTTGAGATCGGTTGACGTTGTCAGACACCTACTTAAATTTATGTCGTTTTGACTTTTTTGCTTGAACGTTTGCAACTAATGACAATTTTACCGACGGTCACTTGAGCGGGGTGTTTCCAAGTCTTTGAATTAAAACTTGTGGTTCAATTTTGTTGATGCCTGAAAAACGCTAGGTGAGTTTGGTTGATCAGACAAAAAAGAAAGTTGAAAATTCACCATTTAACTGTATGGAACATTCGAATAGAAAAAAGCTAATTCTAACAAAAGTTTTGTTTACCTTTTTCTGAATAGTTTGTCGAGGACCCCATTAATGTCATCGTTCGAAAATGTTCCGGGTGCCTTCGTCATATTAATTGAAAAGTACCTCCACATTAATTGCCATGGAACTGCTCAGACATTAAAAAGAAATTTGTTTACAAACCGATCTGGTTAATTATCCCATGCGCCAACCGAGGTTTTTCCAGTTTGGCGATCAGATGAGGAAAACAATGGAACTATAATCACCCACTTCTCTGCTACTCATTGATGAACCACGAGGCTCAATCACAGAAACATTGTTTACGGATTTACGTTCCGAATTAATTGGTAGGTGCACTTTCTGTGTGTCGACAGTCCAGAATAGAATCAATCTTCCGTTGATCCGTAGGCGACTTGTAACGTGATGCAAACGTCTTTTAAGTACCGTAAGTTGGAATTCATTTGTCAAGGCATGATCCACGAGTTCAATCTTTTGTTCAATTGCCACCCGTAGAAATAATGATAGATGGGACTGACTTTTCCTGGATCGTATTATTGCCATACGACAAGCAATTACGTCCACGTACTGTGAACGCTTTTGTTCCTCGATTGGCACGTGCTTGAACACGTGTGGACCTTTTTGTATTATTTACCATTTAATGTTAGACCAAAGTGCAGAATGCGCAACTTAGAATTCAGGCAGATGGCTCAATCCAGGCACATCACAAATTGATCGAGACAAAGGACACTAGTTTTGACAAACTGAATCGTCAGAAACTATTGATTAATTTATTAGTTTTTCGTTAATTTTAACATTGCATTTTACATGATATCAGTTCAGCTTGACCTTTGGTGTGACCTTTGTTCAAACACGTAGAGTTGGTGCAAAGGATGAGTGTTCCACCCCCACTAAAAATTATTAGATAGTGACAATTGGTAAAGCATACCTAGCAAGCACTAGGTGTCGTACTCTTTTACATAAGTATTTATTTGTTTATATTCTCCCATACAACGCGAACAATAGTCTTTTATAGCAAATCGATAGTCTTCATACGCATTACTTTCAATTTCCCGGCAACAAAAATCAATTTCTTGCTGTAGCTTTGAACATGACGAGTAATGGGTTTTACATGAATTTTAATAAACTAATTAATAAGCTGCCTATCACTTTCTTTTCCTGAATCCTAGAGGGTTTGAGCTGTTAAGTGGAATACCTGTAACTAGAAATTAGAAGAAAAATTAGTATCTTCCATTTAATTCCAACTACCTTTGCTTATCTTCGACAGATACGCGTATTTCGTCTACAATGTGCAGACTTCTTCAGTGTCTCGTACTAATAACTCGACTTAATGGAAGATACTAATTTTTCTTCTAATTTCTTCTTTTCCTGTTCATCCCATTTGAAAAATTTGTTTTGCGCTGGGTTTTTTAAACAGTACAGGGTGCGGCAGAAAATAATGTGAAAATTTGTGCTATTTCTGTCAAATCCATTTTTGACTAATTCAAGCAATAATATCAACATTTTCCTTTTGAACAAATTTATTCAATGTGTCCTCCATTTTTATAAATAACATCCTCGAGCCGACGCCGGAAGCCAGAGCATGCCTTTTGGACGTAGTACTCCGACATTGACTGCCATGTGCGTGTTATGGTTGACTTCAGGGTTTTCACACTAGGGTGTGATGTTTTGCAGGCTCGTGCTTCAACATATGTCCATATCGAATAATCCAACGGATTAAGATCTGGACTGCTAGGGGGCCACAAATCCTTCGGCCAAAAATTCATGTTATCGTTCAACCATTGTTGGGTTCGATTGGACGTGTGACTCGGCTCTCCATCCTGCTGTAGGACAACGTTTTGGTCCTCGGAGAAGTTGGCCTTCACCCAGGCAAGCACTTGGTCCTTTAAAATACCGATACACACTTCGGTATTGATTTTAACTCCTGCATTTTCAAACTGTTGGACGCCACTAAGCCAAAGCAATCTCTTGGAACAAGTCACTTGTAGTTCCTTGACCCGGTCCGTAATCACTGCGGCTAAAACCGCATAAATGTGAAGCTGAAATAGCATAAAAAATATTGCGAAAGGGTGTTACAGTACAAAATGATAACAAAAATTATATCTGAACTGTCGGCATGTCTGCAGGTTGTGGTCCTGCTGCAATTGTAAACAGACCTGCATTATCATTGTCACGAAGGAAAAAATAATTTAAGATTACTATACAATACTTGGGAACTCCATGGATGATCTGAAATTATATACCGTATAAAGAATACTTCCATGTTTCGTGGTAGGATAAGATTTCAGCATGCTACCTTACCGGGGTTGCGCTTCCTACATCGCGTTGGTGGGACTGCCTGCTTTCTTACTCAACCATTGGATGCCAGAACAGACACTGTTCAAGCCGCACCTCCTCAATCTAGCTGAAGTCAGAAGGACAACAGTGCCCAGGCTGCACTTCCAGCTAAGTATGCAACCCTTAGCTGGCGGTATTTGTCATCTATAGACCCGTGGAAGCATGAGGTAGGAACTGCGGGGACGCACTCTCCTTTGCGACTCACCATTTTGCAGCCCAATTAACTCAATACTCAAGTTTGAACATTTTCGCATTATTTTCTGCCGCACCCTGTATTATGAGTCAGGTTCTCGTGTAGCAGCCAAAGTACCAAAAAAAGGGAAGCTGAGTCGGCAAAGAGAATCGATCAACAAATTTATTACCTTTTTAAACTATAAAAATAAATCCATAACAGAAGAAATTTGTGTCATGTTATTGCTGAATTTACACCCTTTTCAACATTTTTACCAAAAAAATTGCACATTTTTGACACAGTTGCATCCCAAACTCACACAAATGAAACCTTCTGCATATTTCATATATCGCATACAAAGATTTTTCATGAGGGCTTAACTGACTAACGTAAACAATGGCTTCCTTGAATCCTTGAATTTGTCGACCTGTCTGTCATTAATCTATCACAGCCATTTCAGAGTACAAGAGTCCTTCTATTCGATTGAACTGGAAGCTTACATGGGTAGAGTTTGTGTTACGAGAAAGACGGAAGAAGCCATAGCCATTTACGTTTGTCAGTTAGGCCCTAATTAAAAATCTTTGTCGATTAAATGCCATGGTCGTGGCAGAATGGTCAAAGTTCATGCGCAAAGAACATTGGCCGCCATTTGCGTTTGCTGGAAGTGTCGCGTGATCTTCGAACTATAATTTCAGTTTTCAGCGTGAAACCGTGCCTGAACTGGAACTATTTTACCGTCAAAAAGCGTGTCATCATTTTCCAAGTGAAGAGAAAATTTAGATGCGAAGCCACAATTAATCTGTAAATAAAGCCAGTAGAAAATAAATTCGAAATAGATAAGTTAGAATTAGAGTAAGGCTAAGTGCAAAAAGGAAAAGAATAAATAGCAAAATGAGTACACAAGCAAGAGGAAACCCTAGGGTTACTACTCGGGCTCAATCATCAAACCAACAAGCGACTACAACAAATGGAAGACAACTGAAGCGGAAACCAAAGGATACCTATCGGAGCTTTCTTGGAAACACTGGACATCGACAATGAAGTTCCAAATCACCCTGTCAGCGTTGGGAAAATCTTGACGGGGGAGAATTTCGCGAACTTCGTGAACCACCAAACTTGGAAGGTTTCTTTTCAAGGTGGAATTAAACAGAAAAGAAGACTAAGGAGTGTATCGAATATAAGCTATCCACATACATTTGCGTTGTACGCATGTATTTGTGATGGTTTTTTATGCTCTGAACACTGCATGCTGTGCGTTTGACTGTCAGCTTTCTTTTGTTTACTTGTTTGTGCGGTTCAAATTCTGCGTTTTCAAAATGTCGCGTATTGAAAAGGAAGTGAAAATTAAGGTTCTGGACACATGGCTAAGTGAGAAGGGTATTACTATGCGAAAATTGGCGAAGCGGTTTGAAATTCATCATGCGAGTGTTAAAACCATCATTAATAAGTTTGGGGAACACTATTCTTTGGATGAGCTATCAGGAAGAGGCAGAAAACCCGGTTCTTCCAACCCGAAACTGTGGTATCTCTAATCATGAAGAACAAATCAATGTCAATGCGTGATTTGGTCAAAAAAGCAGGAACGAGTGTCGGAATGATCCAGCGTATCAAGAGGCGAAACCACCTGAAGACCTACAAGAAGCAGAAAATCTCGAAACAAAGTGCAGAACAGAAGAAGCGAGCAGCAACAAGGGCCCGGAAATTGTATTCGCGTCTTTTGCAGCGTCCTGATGCATGCGTTTTGATGGACCTATGAGACCTATGTAAAGGAGGACTCAAAAACCCTTCCAGGTCCACAATACTTTACTGCCGTCGTTGGGGAGGATGTGAGTGATGCGGACAGGTCGATTCAAGTGGAGAAATTCGGTCGAAAGGTACTGGTATGGCAAGCAATATGTTCCTGTGGTTTGAAGTCAACCATTTTTTACACTACCGGAACTATAAATGCGGAAATCTATCGATCTGAGTGTCTCCAGAAGAGATTGTTGCCTTTTTATAAGAAGCATAGTACACCTCCACTGTTTTGGCCGGATTTAGCGTCGGCTCACTATGCCAAAACCACTCTCAATTGGCTTGCGGAAAAGAGTATAGATTTAGTTGAGAAAAATATCAATCCACCAAATTGCCCTCAGCTTCGACCCATCGAACGTTACTGGGCAATCGTGAAAAGGGTCTTCAAGAAGACTGGTAAGGCAGCTAGGAACATGCAAGAGTGCAAAAAAATTTGGGCTCAAGCGTCCGAAAAATGCGATGCAACACTTGTCCGGAACTTGATGAAGAGCATTCGATCCAAAGTTCGAAAATTCGAAAATTCGAATAACATAAATTTCATCCGGTCTTCATTATGTTCAAGTTTAACGTCGTACAATAAAGGATCAATTTTTTGTATGAAAAAAATATCGGTTTTCAACATAATTTGAAAGAAAGTTTGTGGATAGCTTGTTTTCGATACACTCCTTACATGAATCTCTCTCTACCACGAAGCTGATCCAAATTCCCAAAGCTGTCGAACAAATTTGAGTTACTGGAAGACGAGGGGAATTTTCTAGGATTATAAGACAGCATAGAATCAGGAGGTGAAGGATGTAGCCAAAGGAGACCGAGTGCTTTAAGAACAAGAGGTACAAGCAACACCTTGTCATCGCAGGCGCAGAGAGGCTAATGAAGATGTAGTTCCGGTAAGCCGGAATCAGAGTGCTGTGTTCCCCGTGAAAGCAACGCTAATTGACAGTATGCTCGCAAGTGTACGACAGGAACTAATCAAGCAGTTGATGATGCTGATGTGGCTGAAACCGCTAATCGTCCTCCGAGATGAGATGGCGAACCAGACCAACTCAGCAAGGACGGAAATAGACACGGATCAGCCACTAATTAGTGTGTTTGACAAAATCAACCAAATCATATCTGCCGAAACTAACAACAACCCAGAAGAATCCAGAATACCAGAACGCTCGAACAATGACCAATAAATAACTACGAGTTTTGCAATAAAACATGACTAGTATCCGACCAAGTGAAAAACGCGAAGAACTCAAGAAGTTCATGTCAGAAAACCAAACCCGAATAGCGCTATTTCAAGAGATCTGGATTAAGGAAGGAGAGCCATTTCTGGTAAAGGGATTCACGCTGATTTCTAAGTATTGGCCGGCGGGCCACGAAGGAGTAGGAATATTGTCTGGTAGAACGGTCATCCTAACCAAGATAAATGGTTGAAAGTTGCTGCCACAAAAGAAATCGAGGTTTTCGATCCTATTTACCTTGTGTCAGCATACGTGCCACCGACGAGCAACAAATTAGCGATCGAGGAAATGAAGAAATTTTTCGAATGGATAGGTCAGTTCGATGAAGTAATAGTAGGAGGCGACGACAGAAGAATGTAGGAGAGGAAAATTACGCAATCAACTAATAGATTCGTCAAAGCTGATTCTTCTAAACGACGGACGTCCAACAACCATTGCAAAACCAGGAAATATAGATTCAGCGATAGGCCTAACGCTAGCAACCGTGGGTGTTACGAGAAAAATTACCTGGAGTGTTGAGGAGGAAGATTTCATACATCTGCCGGTAGTAATAGAAATAAGTAGCGAAGTGCAATTATCGAAAACTCGCCGTTCGTAGTGATAAGTAAAAAGCAAAATTATCTTAAGAAGTGGTGGTCAAATGAAACTGTTAAACAAACAGAAACAAAGAGCGCTGCTTAGACGAGAATTCCGCAAGTCCAAAAGAAATTACGTCAGAGAGCTTTCGGAAAAAAAATCGATGAGAATACACCGGCTGAACATATCTGGAATATTGTGTAGTGAACAGACACATCACTTACCGGGGAGTATAGAGGAAAAGTTACGTTAACACAGGAGGCAGGTCGAGCCGTTATGTAGCACTATTGCGACGACAAGAGGAAGAAATTTGACTGCTCTAAAGGTTGCACAAAAACGGAATTGCAAGGATACGAAATAGCATTTCGAGACGAGAAGATTCAGCACGTTTTGAAGGGAAGAAAAACGCACTCGGTGGCAGAGGAAGGTGGAATGTCATACGCCATCTTAAAAGGGCTTTCTCCAGACATACAGAACAAGATAAGCGAGATGTTGAACAGAGTTTTCGTGTCAGAGCGGATGCCTGAAAGATGGAACTTAACGGAAGGATGGCAAACCGACCATGGAGAAGTGTCTGTTGACTCTTGACTCCTACAATGTTTGGACTAGACCTGTGTGCCGATCTATTTTAAATCGGCGGCGGCGTACATGGTATTTTCAAACGGCGGCGGCGGCGTAGCCGGCGCCACGCCTCGGTCGTTCTTGGCGGCGGCGGCGGCGGCGTGGATCGGCGTGGGCATAAATTATCCCCTCAGCATTTCGTCATGCTTATCCCTTTTAACTGTTTGACTTTTAAGTGCAATGTTAAGACTAAAGGATCACTCCAAGTCTTATATTTTGATAAAAAAAAACCGGATAGCCAAAGTGTTATATGACTCAAGTCGATGAATTTACGTCAAACAGTGTGTGTACAAATATATGAGACTTAACATTATAGAATTGGTACATCACAAGTCGACGGGGAATTCTTGGTGCTGGGTGAATATTAAGACGAAGTATTGGTTCCACAAAGTGACGGTTATTCCAAGAGTCGAAGTGACATTCATCACTTGGTGAAGTGAGAAAAGTCACCTGCAGTGTCATGACTCTCTATATGATTTGCCCAGGAGAGTAACGTCACTGCAGGTAACTTTTCTCACCTCACCCAGAGACAAAACTTACTTCGACTCTCACTAACCATCATGTGGATGATTTTCGTCTTGCTGAATCATTAAAAATGGAAATTAATATCCACAGAAATTTCCTTTTTAGAAATAATCTCTCATATGCGTAACTGTCTGACATAGACTCATAGACGTAATGTCTGACTGGATGAGAGTACGGCACTAGCTGACATAAAAGATTGATAATGAGGTGGGTAATCTGTGACTCCAGTTCAATTCTATTTTAACAACGATGTCGGGCCTGTTGAAAACGCATACCGGTTGAAACTCCATTGCCAAATACCTCTTCCAGCACAGACGTTAGTTCCGACTTTAAACTGTGTCAATATTAATTTCTGTTCCGGAACTACGAATTTCGAACCCCCACAGGTTTCCTACGACAGAACTTTCTACAAGCCCCAATGCAAGAGGTTCCGTTTGTGTATTTATTTCAATTTACCTCAAGGTGTGCAAACTTGTGGTGTTAGTTGAAAGGCTTCAAATACTTGGAAAAACCTTATTTGTAACTGGGATTTTCTACAGCATCTCTCTTGCTAGCCTTCATATGCTTTAGTGCACAAAATTCAATTATAGAAATACAACTTTTTGAGGGTGACTTAAGCAACGTGTAAAAAATATTTGTTAAGAATTTGTTACAATATTTGTTTACGTAGCTAAGTAAATAATCAAAGGGATGGATTACTTCCGCTCAAAGTTGTCCCTGCCTTTTCAATTTACCCTTAATGATCGTAAGACTTCAGCCATGTTCACATCACTTCATCAATCATCAAAGAACTTCATAACATAGTTCGCAGAAATGCTTCAAACTTCGTAGAGCTGCTGCAAAGGTTACAGATTTTTAGCAAAGTTTGAACTCATCTGTTTCTCAAAATATCAGTTCAGTTCAAATAGCTGCAGTGTTCAGTATTCCACCAATGCCCGCAAAACTCTATAATGTTTGAAAAAAAGGGGGCGAAGTATACACCATTTTTTCAGCTGCCCAAACAAATTTAGAACTTTTCCAAATTCGGCACGAAATAAAACAAAAGCGTAGGACAGTTTTATTTTTTTACATCGAAACTGTTCGAATATTAAATTTGGAACGCACCGCTGAAAATGTAAAAAATGATTTGGTCTATTTAATTGTCAAAACTTAGAATAGGCAACGACCGCTGAAAACGGCCTAAAAATCTTGTTATCTAAAAAATTAACAAGAAATCTAAAATTCTAAAAATCTAAAAATCTAAAAATCTAAAAATCTAAAAATCTAAAAATCTAAAAATCTAAAAATGTTCAATTCAAAAATTTGAAAATCTAAGAATCTAAAAATCTAAAAATCTAAAAATCTAAAATGCTAAAAATCTACTAGAAGTCTAAAAATCTAAAATTATAAAAATCTAAATCTTTAAATATCTAATAATCTACTAGTAATCTAAAAATCTAAAAATTTATGTATTGTAATATCTAAAAATCTCAAAAAATTTAAAAGCTCAATACCTAAAATTCTACTAGAAATCTTAAAATCTAAAAATCTAAAATATCCAAAAATCTAAATATCTGAAAATCTACTAAAATCTACAAATCTAAAAATCTAAATATCTATAGATCTTAAAATCTAAAAATCTGATCTTAATCTGAATATCTAAATATCTACTAGAAAGCTTAATATCTAAAAATCTAAATTCTAATATATCTAAATAATAAAAATTCTGAGATTTTGGAAATCGGCCACAACATTCTTCTATTTACACTCTGTGAATTGTTTGGCCAAATTAAAAATAAACAGACAATAAAAGAATAATTACCCGCCAAAGACGGCATTTCTCCTATCTTAAAACCTGAGAATAAAAATAAATAAATATCTAAGAAAGTTTAAGAAACTAAAAGTATCAAAACCTAAATAAATTAACAATAAAAAATCAAATTGCTATAAAAATCATATAATAAGAAGCTTAAAGATCCAAGGATAAATCAAATATTGAAGAATTAGTCAATGCTTTCATGGGAAGCCTTTGTGAGATGATAATTTTACGGAAGAAGTCATTGTTTACGTTTGTTAGTTGGGCCGTTATGAAAAATCTTTGTCGATATAATATATTTAATTAACACCTCTTATTTACACCGTCTTGACTATTCAATGCAAAAATCTGGTATGTCCAATCACTGTTAATTTACACTGATCGTTAAAGATGGTTTTTGAACTTTCTCACATCTAACAAAATGCTATCATGTTGTGAAAATAAACTCTATTTGTTTTAGACAACGAGCGTTCAGACTACAAGCTATATCAATTGATATATGCGTGATGCATTATTTCCAGTGAAAAGTAGATGTACAACCGTTGTTATGAAGTTAGTCTATATCAAGTGACATAGCTCGTAGTTTGAACGGCATATTACATTTTCTTTTATTTTTGACCAAATTATGAAATTACATTAAACATATTTACCGATTCGTTAAATTATGAAGAAAATATGAAAGTTTGAAGGTTACCTTTGCCCAACCATTTTAATATATTACCTAAGCATAGATAGATAGTTGTGTTTAATTCGCCAGTATTCACTACAATGTTTAGCTTCTCAATTATTGGTAGCCGCATACCTCGGAATATGTTTTCGCTGGATTTAAATCCCAGTGCATTGGCTGGATTTTTGATTTTCTGTGCTGAAATTCCGTCAATGTCAGCCCTTTAAAATTACATAAGAACAAAATGTTTGGACAAGATTCCCGAGAGGGTTTTGAGGTTTTGTTTTGCTTCGATTAGACATACAATGCAAAACACTTTCTCAGGAAGCAGATGATGTGTAGATCCATTTTTGACATATTTTATCGCAGCAATTTTTTTCCACACATCGCTGGTTCAATAACCATTATTTGTGGTATGAATATGTACACTTGTTATAGAAATTTTCTCGACATTAAAGGCGGACATTTCATTATTTTTAAATTCAAACTCACTCGCGAAATTGCCAAAAGTCGAAACACGAAAATGTACACTGAAGTTTCTAGAACAAAACGACAAAGCTGATCACTGTTTCACACGCACACCCTCTGGATGGCACATGATGTTATAATTTGTCATCAGTAATAAAAGCAGGTTTCTGAAGGGCTAATGAACTTAACTGAAGGGATGCATATATGGTGAAATTTTTTATCGGCGCGACTCAAATTGCCAGGCGGCGCGGGCAAAAAATACAGCGGCGCGCCGGTCGAAAATAGTGGCGGCGGCGGCGCTATAAAATCGTCGGCGGCGGCGGCGTGGCGCGGCGGCGCACAGGTCTAGTTTGGACCCCCGTAGCAGTCCATGATTAACGGTAGCGGGAGTGAAATGTGAACAAATTCATGCCGTTGAATTTAATTCTAACCATACCTCAATGTCTGATGATGTACACAGTTTTGGAATAAACATGGTTGATTGTCATACGAAATATAGGTGATCTTCATACAAATCTAACCAAAAGACAATCATCCGATATCCAAATGCTTTTCGTTGCAGCGCGCAATCTTGATGATTTACTTTTCAGACAATCTTGGAATGAGGTTTGTGTTCAGTCAACAAATGAAATGGAAAAATCCCGTTGACCCACCCGCCTTGGGTCCATCGTTTTCTTGCTGTTTGACAGTTGCTTGGATAAAAGTAAATAAATATTCTGCTCTGTTGTGTTGTGATATCGAGATAAGTTTAACGTTTAGGATGTTTTTGTCAATAAAATAAAATAAATTAACTAAAACTTTCTCCAGTCCGTAAGTATAAACAAACTTGGTATAAATTTCATATATTGATTATTTCAACAGAAACTTGTTCTAAAATGGTCTCCGAACACCATCAAATCGATTCTTCTTGCTTGAACGTGGAATTTGTAGATTCACCTTATGAAATAATGGACTGCGATCCGGTCGGAGGTGCTCAGCAAGTAGACTAAGATCATGATCTGGAGGATTCGGAAGATTCAACAACGTCGAAGGTGTTCCGGTAGCTGATGTTAGTTTTTCACAAGACCAACAGCCTGATGCTGTTTGCTTGCTGCTGTTTGGGATTTTGAAGGACATTCTTCCGGGAAGTAAATTGGCAAGTAGGTGTTAAAAGAAACATACCCGTTGAATTTCTTCATCAGTATTGGCTGATATTTCAACGATTTCAGAAAAAGAAGTAATACATATTCAAATGCAACGAAAGTGGCGAAGCTTTACCTATGTGGGCGAAGAAAGTACTGAGTTAACCATCAAGTTAACCGTCGATACTATCCCGTTGACTAAGTGTTCAACGTTGCAGTGCTAGAGGAACAAGAAAATGCAGCTACATTTGCACGTTTATTCTCTGTCCATCAATATTAGAACCGTTTTCAAAACAGTAAAGGATGTACTGTTGGTACCAGACTCTAGAGAGAGAGCCGAAGCAGCGTCGAAAAGAACGGTGCGATCTTGCGAAAAAATTGCGTAATAAAGATTGTACTTGAAAAAAATTGTACCACGTAACTTTGAGACGATGGCGGAAACGTACATCAGACTTAAGGATCAAGCTGGTAGGATTGGGCTTGGGATAAATGCGTTGAAAACAAAATACATTAAGGTGAATCGCTGCTCCGTGTATTTTTTCCTATCTTTTATCTCGCTCTCGCAAACTTACCTCGCAATTTCAAATTGATAAATTTCGATTGTTAGTGAATGAACATCGAATCGAACACTATCAGATTGTTCACAGCAAGTAAGTATACAAACTGATGTGATTAAATATTCAATATGTAGTACAGAATCTAAGTTATATCAATTCTAAATATTGAAGAAATGGCTGCCGTCGAGAATGCTTCAGCGAATGCCGTCAAGGGAAGAGGCTCACGAGAAGACAATGTTAGCCACCTACCATGAGCTCAGATCGATGGTGATGAAATAGAGGTAGTGGATGAATTCATGTATCTGGGCTCATTGGTGACCGCCGATAACGACACCAGCAGAGAAGTAAAAATGCGCATTCTGGCTGGCAATCGTGCCTACTTTGGACTCCGAAGGACGCTAAGATCGAAAAAAGTTCGCCGTACTACAATGTTGACCATCTACAAGGTATGTATTAGACCGGTAGTTCTCTACGGCCATGAAACATGGTCATTGCTCGTGGAGGACCAACGCACTTTTGGTATCTTTGAATGGAAGATGCTGGGTTCGACCTACCGTACGACCGATTTAGCTGCTTTTGTCCAAGATTTTCGAAATTTTTCTATAGTTGTAGCTTGTTGTTGTTGTTTATATTGAGAGAGTTCTCTCTTCACGAGAGGTCAATACTGCTCTATAGGTAGTAACTCCGAGCAGTTAGGTAGATTCACCTCTTTCGGTACAACATGGACTCCATTTGCTTTAACCATTCCAAAACATCTGACAAGATGCCAAATCAGGTCAGAATAGCGAAGAAGCATCATGACTGCGTAGGAATGGTAACAATCGCTTCTTTAGGCACTGTTCGCTTCTACAGCGCCTCGTATCTGTTAACGCTATCGGTAACTTAAACGCCACACCGCACTACATGGTTGATCCGCGAAACTTAAACTGTCAGACGAGATGATTAGGTGATAATAGAAAGAGAGAAAGAGTGAGTGGGAGAAAGAGAAAAACAGTAATTGATAGGAAGGAAAGAAAATGTAAACGGCTCACGAAACACTATATGAATAAAGTAATCGGATAGATTGAATTTGTAAGCTGATTTGTATTATTCATTCATTAAAGTAGAACAGTGATGCTGTAAAATGAGTTGGATTCATATGAATAGATTTGAACCACAACGCATTTTACGAATCTATAGGGGAGGAAGGATGCGTGGACATACCGTACCATACGCTCCGAGGTGAGAATAATAAACTAATATTTATATAAATAATGAAAATCCAAATAATGCAAGAAAAATGTATAGATGGAAGAAAAAGTTTTATAGATTATAAAGAGAAGATATATTATAATGTAAAATGATAATAATTATTACACATGTCTGCATATTGCTGTCCTGCTGCAATTATAGAAGGATTTGCGTTTTTTTTATGAACCTGAAAACTTTTACGAAACGTGGAAACTCCATGGATGACCTGAAATTTAATATAAAGAATAGTGTATCAAAAATGTATTGTGCTGTTCCGTTTCCATGCACCACTATACTCATTTGTAGTGGATTTCATGGGCTTAAATGATGACATCCACTGGTTGGTCACTGATGTAATCCAATCTAATCCAATACAAACGTAGCAGAAATGTACAGCATTATTTATATAAAAATATATAGAAAAACAATGCGCTGATCCCAATTATTAGAAAAATACCTTATGCTACAATGCATTAAAACATCTATACAACTTGGAAACACTTTCCCTGCAACCTTGAAGCAGTTCAAACTTCATTAGTATTATTGTTATAATTTTACAAATTAAAACAACAATAATATGCAACTAATAAATAATAAGATGCAGATTTACACCGCTATACAGCTCAACCAGTAGGCGATAAATGTATACTAAAATGCCAAGGCCACACTATGCACAAAATGAAACAGAAAAAAAAACCGTCCCGAGCACCCGAAGATTACTAAAATTGGTGCTGGCTTCCGCAACCTATACTTGAATTTATGTATGTGAAAACCTGTATGTATTCATATAATAATATCTCTCATCAAGAATATTTAAATATGTTAAACGAAAACAACCTAAATTTATATAAAAGTTTAACTCCAGAAAGTTCAATATGATTACAAGTAATATACATATGATGAAAATAATACGGTGTTATAATGAAATAATAAATAATATACATAATGAAATAATAAATAATATACATAAATCATCTTTTCTAAAATATAACATAAGTATGTACAAAATAAAACTGACATCCACAGGGTTGTCACTGAAATATAAAATCAGGTATGCTTCAACATCTCTAAAGTCATGGAAAGGCCGAAAACCCATCATAGACAAAACCACAATCAAAATACGCAAAAGATATTCCCTTCTGAAGCTTTGTTGCTCTTTTAAACACCTTCGCTACACACTTAGATTTTTCAACAGAAATCTGCAAAACCTCACCGAACTCTCAACAGCCGAATGCTCGGCAACCCGACATCAAGGACCTCGGTGAAATCTTACAGATATCTGTGAAAAATTTACCGGATCTCGGTAAAACTTCACCGCACTCCGCAAAATCGGATCACCGAACGTTCAGCTGCCGAGAATCCGGCAAAGTTTCACAGATCTCTGTAAAACAATCTGAACTCCTCCAGTCACACTCCAAGGACCGCAGTATAAGCGATCTATACAATCACGAAACCACCAAACAAATCTATTTAAACACAATCCCATACTGCCCGCGGTTGCATGCCAGTCCTCCACGAAAACTACAACCGGAATTCAGAAGTGCAATTCACATGTTCATGCTGAAACGCCCAAAAAACAATTGAGCCCCTAATGGATCTACATGCTCCCTCCCTCGTCACCACCTCGCTTATAAGAACTTTTGAGGACCGGAAACAAGGTCGCAGCCTGCTTCCCGCGATTAAATAATTATCTCCACTACACAACATTTGCTACGGGAACTGTCACTATTATGGTATCAATTATATTAGAAGTACTTAGCTTAATTCCATCTGATCCCGTATCCGATCAAAAAGTCCGAACGGCAGCCAGCAACGAACAATACACATCATCACCACCAGCTGAAGAATGCACGGGTAACGTTTACTCCACATCACCACAACCACTCCTCTACCCGCGATGCTTTTCATGGTTTTAATCAAACCGAGATGAAATTGAATCGTCCGACTTCCGTTTCTTGCAGGTTTCCACAAATAGAAAGCGTTAAAAAAACAAATTCACTATACACTTAAGGTGCATTGGAAATTTATTACACTATTAAATAAGCTAAACATAGAGCAAATTGCAAGCAAGAAGATTAGTTTATTACTACTGCTGTGATCAGACCAATCACATTAAATGGAGACTGAATTGTGAGTACAGAACCTAGAAATAATTACAAAACTATTCCTAAAATAAAATTATTTTGTAGCTGATCAAACTAAAAAATAAGAACAAGTTTAATTGCTTTAAGAACCCGAAAATGTCTGTCGCAACAGGCATTCTTCACGGTATATTTCCTTGTTCACCGTTCCGGTAGTGATGAAGCCTTGGCTTGCTCAACCAAAAGAAAGTAGCCTTCCTGGCTGTTATCAAGATGTGTATTGTAAGATTTAAGAACGTTATGGACAGTGCTTGCAGGAAATCCAAGCTTTTTTAAAGTTTTTTTATTGACAGATCCGGATATTCATTGCGACAGTACACAATTGCTTTTCGCACTTCTTTCGACGCCATCTTCGATCTAAAAGCTTGTAGTATCACCAAAAATTGATTTTACACACTAAACAGACATACGTTCATCAGTATGTGAAATATTTCACGCGATGATGAAGTATTTCCATAGATATACGTATTTAGGAGTGTCCAGCACAGTGGCAGTTGTGGATGTTGATATGGGGATGCGGAAAGCTTTTGCAAATGCCCGTGTGGCTTGGTCCGAGTAAAAATCTTTTAGTTAAGTTGGCCAAGCCACCGACGTTTGTCCGCTTCAAATTTTGTTCGAGTCTCCACCGTACTGATTTCGGGGAAAACATTCGTTGTCTTGGTAATTGGCAATCCAGTTGGTGATAGTGAATCTTTGTTTTCGGTATATTCCAGTAGGTTTCGCATTGGAAAAGCCCACCGTATATGATAAACGGTATTTTTAGGTAAGTTAGAGACACGCTTGTTGATTTCTTGAAGGAGCCATTCTGCTGATGAAAATAGAGGATAATAAAATTTAATCATCATGAAATTTAGTAAGTAGATTGTAGATCTTACTTTCGTTCGCTGCTATTCGATAAATAGTAAGGATAAACAACAGCACGCAAAACAAACCCGCTGTAGAAACTACCATTTCGGGGGTTAAATTAAGCGCAAACACCAACCATTTTCACCTGGTTATAAATGCATTTGATTTCACCATACCTGCGAATGATGTTATCCATGTTGAAGTTGATATCAACATGAGGTCTGTCCAATATACCACAAATGTTGAAGGCTGTTCCATAAACGTAGTAAATTTGACTGACATTTCATTATAGTTTCGAAAAAAGGCATAGTCGGGTAAAATGGTAGTTTTTTTGCAAGATTTTTATCAGTGTGTGAACAAACATTGCCTAAAGGCCAGTATCGACCCAAAAAGTAAAGAGGTTACGGAATTTTGTTCAATATTACCAAGCGGAATTTTGACAATTGATATGCGTGGAACGAAAAGTCACCTTCACATACGGAATAATCGAGCGGAATATTTTTCCGTAAGTAAAAGTGACAGCTCCCATTAGTTGCGTTGAAACCTTACAAATTCAATTTTTATTTTTCGTTCTTTTCAGGTGGATACTGCTACAGAAATTCCTTTTTGATTCTTTACTTTTCCGTTTCAGTAAATGGAATGGAATAAATGGAATGAGTTTGGGATAGAAAAAGAAATTTCTTTCGAACATGATACCGACCATGAAGTCTAAAAATTTCTCCAAGAGATAATACAAAACATGTTAGTTAGCTTGTTCTTCAGCGACTGGCGTGGAACTTGAATCCCGTTTGAATTAAAGCTGATCGCGAATTGAAAGTGACTTGTTTTGTTTTGCTGCCACTACTTTTTTTCTGTGTTCAACTAAAGGTCAATAAAATAAGTATGGAAACCTTCTCTAAATGGTTGATTTTGACACACTTGACATTATGCATCTGATCATGTGTTTGAAGTGAAGTCCTACCCTTCTAGAATTGTGTAACTGTCGCGTATCATTGGTCGGCATGTGTTCAAATCGTTTTCGCTGTCCCTTAATTTGAATCGATATTATTTTTCTTGTATTTCTTGTTCTTGTTCCTTACCGTATCTCGGCACCGAAGATCTGCCATTCACATTCTTAAGCAAATAGCGCCCTTTCGCTAATCATACACAAATCGACAACCTTTTTCACCTGCTATGCTTCTTCATGCTTCTCCAGCAACTTCAGAGGTAGGCTTGAAGCAGGTGGACATATGGTTACGCATATTTAAATGCAAAATTAAAATATGGAAATAAGTCGAAAATCGTGTTAATAAAAAATCTCCACCTCCTATATATGAGCATAAGTCAAACGGGTTATAAGTTTATGCGTAAAAAGGGTGTAGAAGATCCTGCTATTGAATGGCTATGAGAATTTTAAACGACACAATCAATAAATTGAGGCGCTAATGCATGTTTCCACAAATCTCTATTCGGGCCATTGACTCTTCTATTCATATTCTAAGCTTGTTGTTTTTGTTGCATGCTTCTTGAGATATGTGTTCTTTTAAAAGCGAAAGGTAATATGTTATTGTTATTGTTATTTTTGGGTGTTGGTGATAACTTGTGCGATACTCTAGACATACAGTGGATGGTCGTATCCGGGTCCTCAGCTGGGTAGGCGCAAGTGTCCGTCCAGTTTCTGGTACATTAATTCATCTTCATGCCTAACTGAAGTTCTATTAAATAAAAAGTTTTGAGAAAACTTGCTTGTAAAACGGTTAGTCGGTCTGAATTGGCCATAATCACATTTGAGAATGGGATAGATTAACCTATACACATTTATACCGTTTGGATTTTGAGTTTTAACAGCATGTCTTATAATATAATATCGCTCATTGAAATTTCATCTTTGATATTTTGAATGATCTATTCTGTTTTCAGTTTTTCCAGCACTAGTCAAATAATAATACACATCTAACATTTTTATTGTTTTCAGTAACAATACAGTGGATATATTCTGTACATACGTACAGTGATAGGCAAAATAAAGTGCCCACCTCTTCGTTTTTTCAATTTCTCTCATTTACTTGGTTCAAATTAAAGTAAACACAGTGTAGTTTTTTTTCTTATTTTATTTTTTATATTCTTTTAAAGTTTCACTTATGGAATACTGAAAAAAAAGGAGTTTTACTTAAAGAAAAAAAAATCAATTTGTGTTGAAAAAAAAACAGTGACAAAATAAAGTGCCCACTTCAAAAATCGATATGTTTTCGATAAGTTTCCATTGGAAGACCCCTCGATTGTTTATGTTTTGATATTTTGACATGTTTTGAAGCAAACGGCTCAACCTGGTGCATTTGTATACGTGATCGCATTTGATTCAATTGAAAAGAATGGAGAACGCAGTGCTTTCGAAAGCAATTCCCTTGTGTATCCGAAAATTGGTCGTTCGTGATGTGCAAAATAGTGAATCGCACCGGGCTGTCGCTAAGAAGTACAGTATCAGTAAGACAGCGGTTGGCAAAATTTCTGAAGCTTAAGACGTTTGCATCAGTGGTGGATCGCCCTGGCAGAGGCAGGAAGCGGAAAAGGATGCGAGAACGGACACCAAGATCATGCGCGAAGTCAAGAAGAACCCGAAGGTAACTGTCCGCGAGATCCAGGAAACCCTTCAGTTATCAGTTTCCGGTCGAACTGTTTGTCGCCGTCTCGTAGCACAGGGTTGAATAGCAAACTTGCCCGGAAGCGCCCATTTATCAGCAAGGCAAACAAAGCCAAACGGATTAAGTTTGCTAAGGAGCATGCTGATAAGCCCCTAGGATTCTGGAAAACGGTTCTCTGGACGGACGAATCAAAATTCGAGCTGTTTAACCGAAAGCGGCGGGTTCGTGTTTGGTGCAGATCGGGAGAGGAGCTTCAAGAACGCCACATCCAAGGCACGATGAAGCATGGAGGAGGAAATGTGATGGTCTGGGGGTGTTTTTCGTGGGGTGGAGTGGAAAGCATTGTGAAAATCGACGGGATAATGACGGCAGATTCTTACATCAACATCCTGCGAGAAAATCTGGAGGTTTCGCTGATCCAGACCGGCCTTGAAGAGAAGTTCGTATTCCAGCAGGACAACGACCCGAAGCATACTGCCAAGAAGACCAAGTCTTTCTTCCGGTCTTGTCGGATCAAACCGCTGGAATGGCCTCCACAAAGCCCGGACCTCAATCCCATCGAGAATTTGTGGGCGGTTCTCGATGCCAGGGTTGACAAAACTGGTGTTACCAATAAAAATAACTATTTTGAAGCCCTGGAGGGCGCCTGGAAAGAGCTAGATCCACAGCACCTAGAGAACCTGGTCGAGAGCATGTCGAAGCGTCTGCAGGAGGTCCTGAAAGCCAAAGAAGGACACATCAATTATTGCAATGCTTTTATTTTACTTTAATTTATGTTTTCTGTAGCCTAAATGAAGTGGGCACTTTATTTTCTCACTGTTTTTTTTTTTTTTCTTTAAGTAAAACTCCTTTTTTTGCAGTATTCCATTAGTGAAACTTCAAAAGAATATAAAAAATAAGATAAAAAAAAAATACAGTGTGTTTACTTTAATTTGAACCAAGTAAATGAGAGAAATTGAAAAAACGATGAGGGGGGCACTTTATTTTGCCTATCAGTGTATATTGTGTTCTCATAATGACTTACTGTAGCCGTTTTTTACATGGTCAAATAATTTAATTTGTGTCTTAAAATTCCATGTACATCATTCAAGTTTAAAATTTCCACGAATTGCATTTTTGGCTTTTATGATATTATGTGAGAAAAGTAAGACCTAGTAAGAACGAGCAATATACCACAAAAGTTCAACTCAGTGGACGCAGTGGTTCTACGCCCCAACAAAAAAAAAAAGAACGAGCAATGCATAGGGTAAGGGGGTGTAATGTTCGCCTAGCTCCTTCATTCGGCCTATGTACCAAATGTGCCATTAATTTACCGATAATCAAGAAAATCATGTTGCTATTACGATTATCGATGTAATTCGAAGCAACTGAGACAATATTAATCAACTTATAGTTGTTCATTTCCGGGTAATTTTCGATTTCTTCAACTTTTGGGGCATCATGATTTCACTGGTTAAGCTGAACAGATGATCTATACGATCTTTAAATTTGGCTTAATTAAATCGATAAAGCAAGTATTGCAGTCTGGATGTGCAGAAAATAGTAACACTTCACAAACTTACTATTCACATAGCTAAAATAACAATGATTTTACAAGAAAATCGTAGACCCAATGTTGGGTACATATTTTTTTGTGTGCTCCCAACTATGGCCTGTTGTATCAATAACGTAGTAAAAAGGTTGTAATTGGTAAAATTTCAATTGGAAATGCATGAATTTGCGGTTTTTTATATTTAAGTGGCTCATCTAAACACAAATCAAAGGGACAAAATCATTGTAAAGGGTGTCCACGATGAAATTGCCACACACAAAATTGATTCGCAAAATTCGAGTTTTCATCCGATTGCCATCAAATTTTCAGGGATTGAGAAATAACTATTAAACTTCATTTTATTATTTTACTCGTATTTTATTTACAGTCCATACGCAAATGCCCGCACCTTGGCCTTAACCCCGGCCATAAGATTCTGCACAACCTGTGAATCAACCGTTTTTTGCATGTAAACCCATACTTTCTTCAGTTCCTCGACTGTCTTCACTACCTTAGGTCGTTTAAGAAGGTGCTGCTTCATAATCGCCCAGTACTTCTCGATGGGGCGGAGCTCCGGAGTGTTGGGGGGGTTGAACATTTTCGGCACGAAATTGACCTTATTGTCCGGATACCTCTTCAGCACGTCCTTGGAGTAGTGGCATGAGGCCAAATCCGGCCAGAAGATTGTTGGGACGTTGTGGGTCTTCAGGAGAGGAAGCAGCCGCTTCTGGAGGCACTCTTTGTACCTTGAACGTTCGAAGCCCAGCCTTAGTTTTGGCCTTCTGGACAAAACTTCGGCTTAGGTGCAGCTTCTTAGCCACATCCCGAACGGAGGCGTTCGGATCTCGGTTGAAGGCCCCAACAACGCGGTTGTGATTTTTGGTGTTGTACGGAATACTTTTTCCTTCGCTTCTGGGCTTCCACTCGCGACATCGTGGAATTCGCGATTCTCAACGTTTTAGCGATGGAACGATGCGAGAGATCCTTGTTCTCGTGATGAATGCGCAAGATTTTATCACGCACGAGCTGTTCTTTCGACTCCATTTCCGGACTTTAAAACTTGCAGGATGTAAATAATGTACTATGAACTAAATCCACCCAAATTTTCATTAAATTCTACCCAACGGTTAAAAAGTTAGAGCAATTTCATAGTGTGGCAATTTCATCGTGGACACCCTTTATAGTGAATTATAATGTTTTCATTATTGAATGACTGATAAATCATACATGAACATCACTTAAGTGTTTCGAGGTAGTTTTACTTTAGTTTGTTTTGTGAAATGTTGTATTAAGTATATCGAACACAGCTAGCAATGCCTTAATTCATAAAATTAAAAAAAAAAAAACGTACCAAGAATGAATTTTGTAATAAATCCATGGAATGGGACGAAGTTGCATCCCTGAGTAGACCCAATTTGGTAACTAGAAATTAGAAGAAAAATTAGTATTTTCCATTTAATTCCTACTACTTTTGCTTATCTTGACAGCTACGCGTATTTCGTCTACAGTGTGCAGACTTCTTCAGTGTCTCGTACTTATAACTCGACTTATTAGTATAAGTCGAGTTATTAGTACGAGACACTGAAGAAGTCTGCACATTGTAGACGAAATACGCGTATCTGCCAAGATAAGCAAAGGTGGTTGGAATTAAATGGAAAATACTAATTTTTCTTCTAATTTCTAGTTACAGGTATTCCACTAAACAGCTCAAACCCTCTAGGATTCCCAATTTGGTGCCTATAGACCGACATTAAATCCATATCCCTCGAATGTTTCTGACGTTATAAAAAGAGTTGTGTAACTTTTCGTGATACATACTACCAAATGTAGTATCAAACTTATCTTAGCAAGTGTCTAACTAGTTGAATCGCGCTTACAGCTTGAAAACTTTATTAGTTATATTCGATCATTACATAATAGGCTTAGTTAACGGACACATACCCTATGAATTTCAATTTTTGATCCATTTTATATTGGATCAGTTTTTACGAATAACAAGCATATTGCTTATTTTAGGAAGGAGTAGGCTATGCTCGGAGGTAGTTGCTGTCACGTTTTGCTTGGTGCTGAAATAATTTTGAACACAGCATTTTTTCTATAACACTTTTAAGTTCAAAAGTAACAGTAGCCCAAGATGTGATGAGTGTTGTTTTGTTCGTGAAAAATTCATTTGACATTCCACCAGTACCGATGTGGCCCAGGATGTATAGTGAAATTTGTCGATTGCTTCCAATATCAGAAAGAGGAAGTCCACCGAGATCATCTTTAGTCACGCAAATGTGGGAGAACTGGTTCTGAAATATGATTGCGTGTGACTCTGGTGTATCCGGAACTGAAAGGCTTACTGGAATGATTGACAAGCGCTGTGCGACAGGGGAGCTGCGAGTTCAGCCTGATGGGGAGACTACTACTCGGGGAAGTTTGGTTTAGTTGTAAGTTTGATTTAAGAAGCTAACGAACTGACTGTGGATAATTTTCACTTTGGTTACGGAGCGGGTCACGGACGTCTTTGAAATTTGAGTGAACTCTTTCCATTTTACTCCGTTTTACTTCAATTATAGAAGAAAGGCTTGTAAGATGAAACGGCTTGCAAGATGGAACAGCGCCACTTTTGACATTCACTACAACAACACTATCGCGCTGACAAGTGTTAACCTCATTTTTTTATTATTCTTCAATTTTCATTTGCTTTTGGAGTGAATACACTCATTCGATTTAGCTCTTCCAGGTTTCAATGTTCGAAAGTGTTGGCATAATTAAAATAGTAATTTTTTTCTAGTGCTTAATATGTGGAAATTTCCCATCGATATCAAAAGGTTAACAATTGTGTTGGCTAGCATTGTTGGTGTATTTTTATGATCCAAAGGCATTTCCAAACAAATCGTAAGGTGAAACAATTTTTGGATGTTTTGTAATTATGGCGTCATGTTTGTAAGATGGAACACTGTTAGGCTTGTAAGGTGGAACACATTTTTTTTCGTTTTAATACATAAATAAATTAAAATATAACAATACACTTTTTGAAATTGCAATTTTCGATGGAGTCATTCGCCACTTGTCCTGTAGCTCTAAGACAATCTGAGAGGCCGCCGATTTTACCGCTTCCCAATTCTTGACAAATTCTCTGGACGAGCTTGTGTCCGGGTTCGTTTCCCAACGGCTCACGGCCATCATACCGTTCTTTGCGTTGTTGAAGCGAGGACAAACGAAGAACACATGTTCTGACTGTATCTGCGTCAAGTTGAAGGTAACTCGACGATCGACCCGTCCACGATCTACCGACCTTTGGTGGAAATATTCCACTCCCTCTGTCCCCTGTGCGACTGTGCGGTAGGCGTTGACTACTCTCGGACACATTAGCCTGTGAGTAGCTTACCGAGGTAGCTCTTAGTACTGAAGGCGGTGACTCATGACGGCTCACCATACCTCATTATAGACAAGGCGACGCTTGCCGGGAGCATACGCTTGCTCCCCTGTACCGCTGAGCAATTCTACATCATGCGGGATAATGCCGATATAGCCATAGAGGCTTTCTTTCAGGCGTAGTCGACGTGACTGGTGCATGACAACTTATCGTCAATCATGACCCCCAAGTACTTCAAAGACCTCTTCGATTCAATTTTGCAGTTACCTGCCTTAATCGTCGCGTGATGCTCAGATTTACGGTTGTTAGCAACCGTGACTACGGTCTTATGGTGAGCAAGCTGCAGTTTCCTGGAGCTCATCCATCTCTCCACAATGCCAATGGAGTGTGAGGGCGTTAACCCATCCTCTTCGATGGATTAACCACACATTTCTAGGGTTATGTGGTCTGCCAACCCGACGATCTTCACCCCGTTCGGGAATTCAAGTCGTAGTACCTCGTCGTACATCGTGTTCCATATCACCGGGCCCAGTACCGAACCTTGCGGGACGCCTGCGGTGATCTGATCACGTTTCTGACTATATTTTCCAGGCGTCTGGGAACACGCCCTCGTCCAGACAACTTTGCATCGCCGCCCTAAACATTCCAGGTGCCATTGAAATAGCCGTCTTGATGGCCAGGTTCAATTACTCATAGAATCCTTACGCGATTCTCCTAAAAGGTACCTAATCAATGATTCGAAATGTTTCGTGCCTAATAAATATTTGCAAATGTATCGAAGCGAGACGCTACTTCCTTCATTAAAAAAAACATGACCTTTGAGGTGAGTTCCGTACATTGCGATGGAAATGGAGTAATCTGAAGATCGCGTATAGAAGGTTATTATGATATTAACACTCTTAGAAAAAATCATGTTAATTTATGGATAGTTCGAAGCCTGAATACATTAAAGATATCCTCCCCTTGCCTACCCAGCACGTGAGTAGTATGGCAAGAGAATGTGTGCTTGGTTTGAGTAGTATAGCTCATGCCCTTCACTCAATTTTAAATACTTTTATTCAATTTTTCACAGCCGAGCCGCACACTAACGGAGCTGTAAACACTTTTTCTTAATATCTTTTGATCTAGCAAAATTACTGTCCACTCTTGGAGCCTCATGGTGTTGACAGAAAATTGCATCTGTTTGTCCGCCCGAGGTTGCAACTACGTTTTATTGCCAGATCAGCAGTTATTACACAGAGAACCAACAGATGAGCATGCATCCTCAATGTGTAAAAACTGGTGATCACTGTCTAAGACAATACTGGCGCCAGCTTCAACCGAATGCAGGTCAGTGAAAGATTGTACTCGAAAAAAAACGCAACAGACAAAAATGATCAAAAATAATTCATTTTAAGTCGGATATTTTGTTTTTAACTCTTAGGAAACAAATAAACACATATTAGTTATATTTTTGCAAAGTTAGTTAATTTAACCTCCTCTCCTAGGCAAAATGCCCAAACATTGGACTTAACGCTACCCATGAAATCCTGTGCAACACTTGTGTCATCTTTCTTACAAACTTTCATCCACTCTTTCTTCAAATCTTTGTCGTTTTTGAAGACCTTCCCTGTTTTCTGGAGCTTGCCCTTCATAATCGCCGAGAATATTTCTTTTAGGCGAGGTTCTGGCGAGTTTGGAGGATTTGCCTCCCTCGGCACAAAAACAACATCGGCTTCGTGCCACTCCATCACCGGTTTTGCGTAATGGCACGATTCGTGATCCGGCCAAAACAGAGTGTCACTTTCGTGGAACCGGAGAAAGGCCGGCCGTCGCTTTTGAAGGAATTTTTCTTCATATATTTGGCCATTGATGGTGCCGGTCGTTATGTATGGCATGCTGAATTTGGCGCACTCACAGATCGCTTGACACACCAAGTACGTCTTAGCAAATTATTCGATCTCGTTCGTTTTTCGAACATCCCGGCAGGACTTGCCGTCGAAAAACTCCAGATCAGGACTTTGGATTCGCCTTTTCTTAGGACGCTTCCTCTAGACACTTAGTCGTGAAATGACCAGACTTACCACAATTGAATCACGCTTTCTCAGATTTATACTTTATTTGCGTCTTGGACTTTTTCGTACACACGTGACCTCGTGTGTATAACGCTCCTTCGTTACTGCCACTTGTAAGTCCCCCTAAAGCTTCATATGTTGCAGGAACATAGCCTTCGCAGCAACCGAACGATATTTTTACTCCTGAAGCATCCAGCCCCATAATCATTCGCTCGAAAATGTTCTGGTAGCCCCATCAATAACAACGCCACCAACCAAGAATCGCCAACCTTGAACCAGATGGAAGCGAGCTTGCAGCTGGTATGCTTCCATCTTTGAGCAAAGCCCACTTCGACCTCCTGTGAAAGTTATTCATGAGAGTTGTCCTGAAAACAATGCTGCTGACTTACCACATAATCATTACAATACAAAATCGGTACTAAAGGTTGTCCGAGAGAATTTCCGTATTATTAATCCTTTCAGGGTAGGTTATAAAATTCCTGTTAAAGATTTAAATACTATTATTCAAAGTTGTACTAAATTTAAATATCTGGACTTACGGTAAATGACCTCTCTGCGACGGTATTAGGAGGACTAACCAAACTCTATGGTACGCTCATACCAATCGCATCAACTGATGTACCTAATCATGCAACTCTATTAATTGTACATCCACCCAACTTAAGCTTATTTTAATAATCCTTATTTTGATTTCCACTCACCAACTCTTCTTTAATAATAATTCACGTAATAATTCCGCGATCTAATAGGGATCCTTCCAGCAAATGCTCACTCTAACCTAAATTTACAATGAAGTTATTTTTAAGCATTACATAGCCCATTCCTGACCGTACTCTTACCTTAAGCAGAAGTTTGTAAGTAGTTAGTAAGCTAATTATAGTTTTAATAGATTTAGGCACTAATTAATAGATTTAGGCACTAAGTTTAAGTTTATCTACTCTCCTGAAATTATTTAATCTGCACGTTTTGTGATTTTATGAAGTCTTCACTTCTATTGTTTTAACTTCCTTTTATTCTCATTCTTCTTAATATTCTTCTTCAACCATCCTCTTGCTCAATAGCTGTCAGTCTGTCAGCCAACTGCTTACGGTTGTGTTTGTAGGGACCAAGGTGTAGATGGTAATGTACGAAAGGTGCGTGCAAACTGCATAGGGTTCGCAACAGTGTATTTATATTTTTATCGCTGTCAGTTTTTCGAAAATTGGAAAAATTGGCGTCACCCAAAATGCAACTTCGCGAATGGATTTTATGCAAGCACCTGAAAAATCCTCAACTCTCTCATCGGGACATCGGAAAACAACTCGCAATCGTGCAGTCAACGGTGAGCCGTGTGATTAAACGTTACTACGTTACTACAAAATGTGGTCAGAATGGATGTTCTATTAGTGATCAGGATCATGAATCCCAATGCTTCGGTCAGGGACGTGGCCAAAAAGTTGAACCTGTCCAATTTTTTTATCCAGAGAGTCAAGAACCGGAAGGGACTCAATACGTACAAAGTGCAAAGTGACGAACGGCAAAATACGGTGAAAAACTCACGGGCCCGAAAATTGTACACCCAGATGCTGACGATCATGGATAATGAGGCTTACGTCAAGGTGGACTTCTGTCAGATTCCGGGGCTACTGAGGTTCTGGAGGAAGTAAAGAAGCAGAAACTTTCAAAGTTTGCCAAGAAATACATGATTTAGCAAGCAATCTGCTCTTAGCCCGTAACGCTGGTAGATCACCTTTACGTGGTGCGTTACGGGGTATCAGATCTACCACCGAACCCTAATCCAAATTAATTCAAACTAGGGAACATATTTGTTTTCGTAGTCAAAGGAACGTATAATTGGCCTTATTACATTTTATGTCTAGTGAAAAGTGACAATACTCGGGTTGCGCCACCGAGGATGAGCTTGGAATAAAGAAAACATGGTTAGTCTTCATTTATGTGAATTCTTATTTTCTATTTGATGTACTATAGTTTGAATTGGTTATGACTAGGGTTCTGATGCATGGTCACTATCGGAGTTATTGTTTGTTTTGTTTGTGATGAATCCGGGTTTGACTGATAAAGGGGCGCGCCTTTGAAGAGTGCTGTCGCTCACAAAGGGTTTAAACAGCGGAAACTTTCAATTAAACCTGATTCATTGCCAACAAAACAAACAATGACAACTGTAACAACACCGAATACTTCATCATTTCTCAATAGTGATGAAGTATCTCGACATGCACTAAACAAAGGCTACGGGATATACTGCAATAGATCAAATTACTGCTCGCAGTGGTTTATTTCCCGAACAGAGGGGAAAAAAAGCAATCTGCTCATTTGGCCTACCGGGACTTCTATCCGGGAGATCTACCTCAACGAGTGTCTACAGAAGCGTCTGCTTCCTCTGTGGAAGAAACACGAGGGCCCTAAGATCTTCTAGCTGGGTCTAGCTTCGTGCCACTTTTCAAATATTGGCCTGGAGTGGTACGAAGCCTATGAGGTCACTTTCGTACCCAAGGGCAACGCACCGGAACTAAGACCCATTGAAAAGTACTGGTCTGTTGTGAAGCAGGCAATACAAAAGCATCCCAAGAAGGTCAAATCTGAGGAATATATAAAGGAAAAGTGAGTTTCCGTACAAAAGAAGCTGCAGCCAGATGTGGGCTGCAAAATTGTGGTCCTCACAAGTTCCTACCTCATGCTTCCACGGGTCAACAGATGACAAAGACCGCCAGCTAAGGGTTGCGTACTTAGCTGGTAGCGCAGCCTGGGCACTGTTGTCCTTCTGACTTCAGCTAGATTGAGGAGGTGCGTGCCAAGCGTCTGTCCACTAAGGAGGTGCGGCTCAAACAGCGGCTGAGTAAGAAACGCTGTATCTCGTCAGCTATAGCTTAGGAGGCAGTCCCACCAACTCAATGTAGCCAGCGCGGTAAGATAGCATGCTGAAGTCTTACCCTACCACGAACAATGTAAGTATTCTTTATTTTGTGAGATTTTTCCTCATTTTATTGCCCACAACTATTTTATAAGGATCAGTAGAAATTTTCAATATCCCAGTACATCTACTAGTGCAAATAAAAACAAAAATAAATGTGTTAATTGAATCTAAAGTTCAGAATAGCCGTGAAATTTTCATTTTGTCTTAACTTTTTATAAATCATTTATGCTAAAAATGTCTACTGTTCCTTTAACAACTATATAACGGGGATTCCCTGGGGGGGTAGCCTAAGGCAGTCGAAGGATTTGTTGACTGGACAAGGGTTCGTGGAGTCGCCATTCCCTTGTCATGCGAAGACACGCGGCCTTCTGGCCGTAGTCTTCCAAAGGTCCTCACTGAGATCGGCTGACCCTACTACAAGAAACCATCACGTAGGCTATTCTCTCAGAACAACCTGCTGAGAATAGTCCTGCAGCCATAGGTAATCCTTGCACTGATGGTGGGTTCTTATTACACATCACATCACATCACATTAGAAGAAGCTCCAGCCAGATGTTGTACATAACTTAACGAGTGGACTTAAACAAAGGATGCGACCGTATGGTTATGGTATTGAAATTGAATGAAATAAATATGCCAAAAGCTTACTAATTGCACAGAGAAAAGACGTCCACGTGCCCTCCGCGTGTAAATTTATGTGCCATTTTAAAATTACAGTTCGTTTTCGTTAGTTTTAATGTATCTTATTGTGCCACGTGCCCGCATCGAGATTCGAAAGTCTATCAATTTTAGTTTGGTGAAACCTATACTAGGTGGCGTTGTTTTTCCAACGGTTTGCTTTAAAAAACAGTAAATTGGAAAAAAAAACCGAGGCTGGATGTCTACTCTTTGTGCTCATGGGTTATATTTTATTGTCTGCATGTTTGAATCGATTAACTAGATCATTTTCTACAGCATTTTTCCCGTGATGCAATTTGATATGGGACGCCTTTTAACGTCATAATCTCTAAATAAATTTAGGTAGGTAAATTGAAGGCCTTTAAAGTAATTTAGGCACATTTTGATAAGCAAAAAGCTTCAAATGCCAAAAAACGCTGAGGTAATAATTTAAATTTCCCAGAATCACTGAAATGGGTGGCTAACATCTCTCAATCCTCATGAATGACGCAAGCTTTTTACAATCTCAAAAGTGCAAAGTAACATTTTTTCATTATAATTTGAAATTTCTCAATCTATAACAAAAAACATTAATGCCATAAAATTTTTGACAAATTCTAAAAATAAATCTCTCACAAAAACTTAAAACAACCACCAGGCTTCAACAGTAGGCAAAACCAAAGATGGAATTTTTCACTATTCGTAATAACAAAAGTAATAAAATAAAAACGCAGTAAAAAAAACCAGCAAAACATCAAAATAAGGAAATTTAAACAAAAAACATATATTTTCATAGTAAAATAAAAATGTCTAAAACTAATATTAGAAACCATACACTTCAAAATCTATATGAGAAATTTGAGAAAAAAAAATAACAATATAGCAAAACATACACATAGAGCAATAAATTTTAAATCCATGAAAAGTAATCTAAATTTACAATTAAAAACATTTTTTTTTACAGAAAAGATTAACATTTTCCATACATTTAAAAATACTCCTGCACGATATGATCATAATCAAGCCTTCCTGGGGTAGTTTCTCCCTGTACCTTGAAAATTTTAACATTGGCCTAGAGCAGATCCTTCCGTTCCATTCCCTGCTTACGAGTCATGGCACCGACGAGGAAACCGGATGCTACATCCTTGAAGGCAACGGCGGTAGATGCAGAAGCAATCGTCTGTTCGGCCCGAAGACATCACTTTTGGCCATTAAAGGGTATCCACGATGAAATTGCCACACACAAAATTGATTCGCAAAATTCGAGTTTTCATCCGATTGCCATCAAATTTTCAGGGATTGAGAAATAACTATTAAACTTTATTTTACTATTTTACTCGTATTTTATTTACAGTCCATACGCAAATGCCCGCACCTTGGCCTTAACCCCGGCCATAAGATCCTGCACAACCTGTGAATCAACCGTTTTTTGCATGTAAACCCATACTTTCTTCAGTTCCTCAACTGTCTTCACTACCTTAGGTCGTTTAAGAAGGTGCTGCTTCATAATCGCCCAGTACTTCTCGATGGGGCGGAGCTCCGGAGTGTTGGGGGGGTTGAACATTTTCGGCACGAAATTGACCTTATTGTCCGCATACCACTTCAGCACGTCCTTGGAGTAGTGGCATGAGGCCAAATCCGGCCAGAAGATTGTTGGGACGTTGTGAGCCTTCAGGAGAGGAAGCAGCCGCTTCTGGAGGCACTCTTTTATGTACACCTGTCCGTTCATCGTGTCCTGGGTCACGAAAGGTGCACTCCGCTTCCCGCACGTGCAGATGGCTTGCCAAACCAGGAATTTCTTCGCAAATTTGGACATCTTCTGAGTGCGGACATGCTCCGGAACGCTGAACTTATCCTTGGCCGTGAAAAACAGGTTGCCGGGTATCTGTTTGAAGTCGGCCTTCACATATGTTTCGTCGTCCATGATGCAGCATTCAACTTTCGTCAGCATGTTGAGGTACAACTTCCTGGCACGGGTTTTGGCGGACTTGTTCTGCTTCTCGTCGCGATTAGGGGCCTTTTGTACCTTGAACGTTCGAAGCCCAGCCTTAGTTTTGGCCTTCTGGACAAAACTTCAGCTTAGGTGCAGCTTCTTAGCCTACATCCCGAACGGAGGCGTTCGGATTTCGGTTGAAGGCCCCAACTACGCGGTTGTGATTTTTTGGTGTTGTACGGAATACTTTTTCCTTCACTTCTGGGCTTCCGATCGGTGGTCAACCGTTCCTCGAACCACTTAATCACTCGTGACACCGTGGAATTCGCGATTCCCAACGTTTTAGCGATGGAACGATGCGAGAGATCCTTGTTCTCGTGATGAATGCGCAAGATTTTATCACGCACGAGCTGTTCTTTCGACTCCATTTCCGCGAGTTTTGATCACAGGACTTTAAAACTTGCAGGATGTAAATAATGCACTATGAACTAAATCCACCCAAATTTTCATTAAATTCTACCCAACGGTTAAAAAGTTAGAGCAATTTCATAGTGTGGCAATTTCATCGTGGACACCCTTTATGTGCAACTGTGAGTACTTGAGTAGGCAATCTGACCAACAGCACTAGTCACAACGACGCGAGTTAGTTCAGACATTTTGTTGGGAAAGAGATGCATTTCATATCAATGTTGATAATAAAAGAAATTGTTCTATCACAGTGAGCATACATGATATTTTGTGTTTTTAAGCATGGTACTATCTATTCAACTTCTGAGGAAATGCTCCTACTAACCTTAAGAAAAAACCTCTGAATTTTCAACAACCAATACTAACTTTCAACTCTTTAATCAGGCAGTTTTACATCGATCCCCGTCATAATCTCCGATCTGTTTGACGACATTATCCACTAGACAGTTAGTGCAGTGACTAGTTCAAGGTAAGAACTGTGCATAGATAATGACCAACCAGTTGCTACCGTTTGCATACTCCGGAACGAGCAGCTAGCACCGACCATCTAAGATTTTATCGTGAACAATCAAGTGCACTTGGCGGGGGTCAACTTTAGTAAGTACATCAGAATTAGTTTCGTCACCGTTTCGTAAAGCTCGTGCTCCTTTGAGCGAGCGGACATGGAAACGTTCGGAGTCGGATGTTTTTTTCCATTGCAAATCAGTATTTTCCGTGAACTGAATGAAAGTGAAAAAAATCCCCGATTCGTTCATAAGTTGATCAATATCAAGTGACTCTTGAATCCTGAGATGCACTTGGGTGATGAATGATCCGTGACAAATTGATTTTGTTTTTCAGCAAAGCAGTTGCGCCTGGTTTTACCTGGTTAGACCTCACAATAGGTTAAGTGACTTTGATTGGTGTTTTATGACAGTAATCTAGCCTTAATACGTACACTGTCAGAGAATTCACACTAAATACAAACAGCCATTCACTAGATACGGCGTCGATTGCATCACTCATACGTCATGGGCAATGAATAAACTGCAGGGAGGATTACAGATCTCGAACCTTATAAGGACAGTCGGTGTGCATTGGTATGATTGCTAAATTTTGCCGCGGGGGGTAATTATTTATATTGCAGCTTTAAGTTGTCGATATGCTCAGTATCTTTCCGGTTAAAAAGTTGTTGTTTGTTTGTTCGATATGAATTATTGTTCATATCTGTGACACAAATAATTCTAGTGATCCTTGTGCAAATAGTGAAACTTATTTGAGTAGCGTTTACTTTGAATATTGACATAAACTGTACTATGAATGCTTGAGGGGATAGAGTTAATAATCAATGAACACTGTAGAATTTAACGTCATCTACCTAAAGTAAGATTGGATTTCTTTTATCCATTCGAATTCGAATAAAGGTGTGCAAATGAGATCAATAGTTTTGTAATGGTGTGTATCGCATAATGAATCTGGAAGCATGTAATGAAACTAGAAAATGAGAAGAAAGATTTGTAACTTCCATTTAATTGCAACAGATTCAGTTGCAGATAGTCCACTAAAAAGCTCTTACTCACCAGGATTCAGCAATTCATGAGTTTGTTAAAATTTTGATCTAACACTATACGAAAAATCACATGCATAGCTGATTTTCCTCCATTGCACGCACGGCTAAAAAATGAGACGGGCAGTGGAAGTCGTGATCTAACGGGTGGCAACTAAAGTTTTGTAATTTCTTTCTCAGGCTGTCAAAAAATGACAAACATTCTTAAAGAAGATCTGATTTATTAAAATTAAATATACCTTGTCCATTGTTGAAAAAAAAAGATAAGTGAAAATTTGCAAACGGTCCGTAATTGGCTGTTCGCTGAAGCTTCCGTTCGATGTCGAAACAGGAGCGTTGTATGGACTTCATGTCAACTTTGCAAATGCATCTCTTGATTCCACCAATGCAATACTGTTTGTAATTCGTGACTCTCCAGTTATTTTGTACAACAAGAAGCTCAAAATCCCGAAATAATCTTCTATTGGGCAACACTGAGTCAGGTTTGTCGAGTTGTGGTTTTTTTGGTAAAAATGGAATCAAATTCAGGAACCATTGTGTTTTATTGGCGTAATGCAATGATGCTTTATCCGGCCAAAACCGGTATTGTCAATCTGCATGATGTTTTTTTTGTATAATCGGGATCAACATTTTCTTCAAACATTCGTTCTGGTACACAGATTGATTGATAACCAAACCAGAGGGCTTGAGCCATCTGAGGCTTGGAAATAACTCTCTCTCTTAAATGGCAATGTACAGCATCACTGACTGTTCAAATTTATGTTAGCACAGATATTTTGTGTTTGAAGATGCAGTACAACTATCCATGGAATAGTATTGATCGTTTCCGGGAATGTGTGTCTTCGAAAGAGGGAAGCCATTTCAACTCAGTTTTCAGTCGTTTTTGACTAACTTTCGTCATTAGTCATCGCTCAAATTTCAGAAAATGTTACTGGGGTAGACATGTCGACATATCAGAAACATCTATCTGATTTGAGTGTTTGGTTTTTTGACTTGTCAATACCAGTAACATTTACAAAACGACTAGAAACTTAGTTGAAATGGCTGGCCTTGTTTGTTGTTGAACATAAGGGCCTCGAAAAACTACCAACATTTCAGTTGACACCCGTTACAAGCTTTTGATTCAGAACGTTTCAACAGAGCCGTCTGCAATTAATATCAGACCCACTGGGATCAGAGGCAACCGCGCCTACCATTACACTACCAACGGTCTCCTCTATTCGTTACCTGGATGCTGCGAACATATTCATTTCCCTTGCACGCCGTAAGAATCGTTCCATAAAAAATAAAAAAATTAAATAAAAAGGAATTGTTTCAATGCAAAAATTATAACTTCTCTAAGTTGCTCATAGTTGAATTTAAACTATCCATAGTTTAATAGTTCTTAACCATTATTGCAAAGAAACATACAGGGCTTCAAATGGTGAGTTGACATCTTCGAAGGAGGGTGCGACCGACCTCTGGTCCTCACAAGTTCCTACCTCACGCTTCCACGAGTCATATGATCACAAAAGACTGCCAGCTGAAACATGGAGACGCTGGTTGGCGTAGCCTGGGCAATGTTGTCAATCTGACAATAGCGAAGTGAGGGGGTGCGACCGGTAAATCATATCCTAATTTTCCATTCTCATATCTTCCAGGTCTTCCAGGTCATCAGGTATTATAAAATAATTTAAAATTCATTTTTTTCTCATTTCATACTTTGTCTAAATTTTCTGGTTCATAATGGATGCAGAAGATTGTCTACAATTGCAACAAAACTACAGTCGGCAAAGATGTAATTTTCAGTTCATATTATAATATCCCTTGACTATGTATATTATCTTATAGGACATTATTTATACATAACCATTATCATTCTACTTTATCATCATCGTTATCATTTTTATCATAACTGGTGTTTTCGGGATTTATATTTTAACTTTTTTTTTTATAATTTCACCTAATGTTTATATATACTTTTAATTATTATGTCTTACATGTCCAATCATCATTATGATTTAGAAGTATCTAGTGCCTTGAATAAAAGAAGCTGCAACGGAATCTATGGTACCTAATGTATTTTTCAATTCCGGTTTGCAAATGGACCTTTGTCCAAATCTGAGCTGATCTGATTCATGCAGCGCTGTTTGCCATTCGGATAGTGTATGTTGTTATAGTTCAATTTTTGTCAGTACTGTATCATAACTCACAATATTATTATATATGATGATATTATGTTATTGATTTTACTTCATCTATGATTTAAAAATGGCTTGTTATTTTTTTTTATGTCCAGTTGTCTTTAACTCTCTATCAATAAAATCTTCTTTGACTTCCTTACACAGGAGCAATAATTATTGGGCCAGCAAAAATAAAAGCGGATTGCTGTTATGAAATCAATATCAAGCAGCAAATAGTGACCATGGCAACAGTAAATTCAAATGTATAAATGTTAGTTTTGTAAAATTTAACATACTTTTTTAGATTCAAGATTTTGGGAAATTGCTGCTGGCGCTGAAGACGAACGAAAACGTGCTTAAGCGGAAAACCACAGAACTCTACACTTTAACAATTAACAACAGTGCTTACATTTCAGGATCCACCAAATGGAGATCATAAATAATAGATACTAGTGATTGCAGTCTTTTTCATTTACATAAATATATACACTATTATATGTATAAATATTTCATGGGAATGGGAGGGACCATCAGAACACCCGATTGAAGCACTCTGGATGGGGAGAGTGGGAATGCCAACTCCCCATTGCTAACAGTTTGTAAATAGAGGACGGGCTCTTCTCCCCGCCCATTGGGGCATCCTCATGTTAGATGGCTTGCTCTTTTGACCAATTGTTCAATCTTGTTGTTGGAAGGAGATTCTTTATATCCCTGTGGATACGTATAAGTGATGTTGCCTATCGTTCCACGCAAACCCTTTTTGGCCCTTCATACAATGGCATGATTAGGATAATCAGTGGTTATTAAAGCTTGATCAAGTCTAACAGCGTGGAGAGCTCACTGCTGTCGGACTTAGTTTCCGTGCTACAATGGGTGGTAGTACATATCATACATTATTGCAAAGAAACATACACGTCGTAGTAATGCTGGAAAGGTATTTGAAAAAATGTGAAAAATTCACAAATCAGATCTTGCAGACTCATTTACATCTGAAATAAGTCAAGATATCTCTGTAACGCCTTGTTAATAGAAACGACTTTATAGAAGACTATCCAAAACTTCAAACGTAGGCTGAAAATGTTTCTTTCCAGTTAATCCGCATTCTGGACCATTGTGCATTGGCGCAGCATAAACGATTCAAAATTTAGATTGTTCAAATGTAGACGAGTCTCACGCCAACTCATCCAGTGGTTGGCAGCACCCGCTCAGAATCCAATTAAACTTTGTAAGTGTATAAACTATGTCTTTTCAAGCAACTTTGCATACTTTGTTTTTTTTTCAAAATTTATCTAGTCTACCATTTGAAAAGGAATTTAGTTTTTCGATCGATTTTTTTTAAAACTTAACTCAAAAAGAACAAGACTTACAATAAAATGATGAATGGGTGACTTTTGAAAAACCGTTTGAACTTAAAAAAAATAACTAAATATTATAAAATCGATTCTCACACGCTAAAAAAATATTTTAAAATTTATAGTCCATTTGCAAATAATGGCTATCTTAGAATTTAACGAAAAAAAAAATCTTAATAAGGGCAATATAATTGTCTAAAATTTCACCATACATTGCAAGATAGGCACTTTTAAGGATAAAATAGTTTTTCTGCCAACAACTTTTTCATGTCCTATTTTTACCGTGTATCGCACAAGCTCGTCTTATAATTTGGTCCTAATAACCTTACAAAAGCCAATTAAATTTAATTATAATGACAATTATGGATTTTTTAACGGTCTTTGAATGGTTGAAAATCAAGGCTACGACTTGGAAAGGGCTTATTTTTAAGTTATTAATTTGTTGAACTTTAGTGACACTACAGATAAATCAGGTGGTTGATCTTGTTGATTACCAAACACTTTAAACATCATTTAATGATTTACTCTGATAATTTTTATTATTTCCTACCTAAAATAACCGCTGTGTTACCTTTAGTACAGTTCATTTTCTCGCTTGAGTGATCTTAGGTATTTATTTGAATGATATAATTTACTTTATAAGCAAGGCGTCATAAAAACAGTGATCATAGTATTATGATTTGTTGTGAAAGAAGCTTATCATAATGGAACAAAGTTGTAAAAGTATTAGAATTAAATGTTTTGCACGTATCAATAATCCCAGGTGCAGACACAAGAATTTACGTAACACATCATCCGATATGATAGAAAAAATACATTCCTGGGGATATGACCACTAGTTGGATCAAACAATGCGTATTTGTGAGTCATGCCGTGGAAATATGACGCACAATAGGAATCATACAACTAAAAAGAGGCGTTCAGATGGAAACGAAGCAAATTGTGATCAGGATTTCAAGCACCCACAACATCCAAAAATTGCTAGATTTCATTTAGCAAAATCCAATATGTTGTTCAATCATTATTTTCATGTCAGATAGAGCAGCGTTCCGTTGTAAGAACAAAAAGAAATTTTCAAGCTTGTGCCATTTCAAGTCCAAGTATGGATTGGAAACAGAATGGCACTTCATTGCAACGTCTCATGAGAAAGGTCCATGTAATGCTATTGGTAGTACTCTCAAGCGAATGGCAATGAGAGCCATCCTTGCTCAAAACTATGGAAACACAATCAAAACTCCTCAGGAACTATATGACTGGACAGTTTAACAGACAAATGAAAATATTACAAAACTGAATTTCTGCTTCATATCAGCCCAAAAGCCCAATCTTGTTCCAATTACTTGTTCGTGAAAATTTACATTTAAAACAATTAATAAAATAAAACCAAGCCACCAAACTTAAAGCTATGTCCATTTAGAATCCAGAATAATAAAATCAAAAAACCTGGCACATCAAATCCGGACGAGGCCAGGATGGTATTGAACCAATTTAAGCGTTATCCCAACATTTCGTCAAGGAATGTTGCGAAAAAGGCGAAAGTTTCAGTTTGTTTTGTGCAGAAAACAATGAAACGTTCTGGATTACATGTGTACAAGGTCCAGAAGGCACTGAACCGGAGCGATAAACAGAACTCGGTGGCCAAAATTCGTGCAAAAAAACTGTACAGGGAGTGGCTCACAAAACCGTTCTGCATTGTGATGGACGATGAGACCTACATTAAAGCCGACACCAAATGCCAGGACAGGCACACTACGTCGCCACCTCTAAGTTGGCCGTTCCGGAGAGTGTAAGGAAGAAGAAACTGTCGAAATTCGCCAAAAAAAATCCTTGTCTGGCAAGCGATCTGCGGATGTGGCAAAATGAGTCAGCCCTTCATCACCTCTGGGACCGTCAACGGACAAATCTACAAGGACGAATGCCTCCAAAAACGACTTCTGCCCTTCTTGAGATCTCACGATGACCCGACACTGTTTTGGCCGGATTTGGCATCTTGCCACTATGTCCGGCCCTTCTTAGACTGGTACAAAGATAATAATGTAGTTTTTGTACCAATAGACGTCAACCCTCCAAACACTCCGGAACTTCGCCCAACTGATTTTTTTTGGGAAATCATGAAGGCAAAGCTCGTTAAAACTCCAAAACTGATAGAAAATGAATTTGAACTAAAGAAAGTGTGGTTAAAAGTACGTAAGCAAGTCGGTCCTATCATTGCCCAAAATTTGATGAAAGGGGTCAAGGCAAAGGTGCGGGCATTTGGATTGAGAGAAGAGGTTCAATAAACCAATGATGCCAAAACTTAACCATTTAGTAGTACTTTATTTCCAGAAAGTTTGAAAATAAAACGGGCTCAAGGAAAATTTTTGGTGACCTATTTTGTGTGTCCAAATTTCATCGAATACAGTCTTTACAAATCGTTATTCTTCGTTTCTAATGAAAATTTACACTTTCTTCTATATTCCTTCCATCAAACGCTGCACACCTCCGGAGCCAACTTCCTTGGAGCATTTGCTCACATTTTGGTCATCTGAGTCGCGTCCCGAGCCGTTTTTCCATTTCTTAAGCTTCCGCTTCATTATTGCACAAAATCGCTCGATGGGCAGTTGGGTGGATTTATGTTGTTATCGACGAAATCTACGTTATTATCGCGTTACCACTGGATGGCTGTAGTGACAACTCGCCCATTCTAGCCAAAACTTCACGGGACCTTTGTGGGCTTTATTGAAAGGTAGTACGCGGTTTTTGAGGCATTCTTCCTCGTACGGCTTCGAGTCCATCGTCTTATTCGTCACGTACACACTTTATGTCAAAACCAATTTTAGTTTACAGTGCCAAAATTATGTATGCATAAGTCATTTTCTTCTATTCGAGTGTTGAACTTACACACCTCCACTTCCATCATATTTGATAAAAAGGATGTTCCACATCAAATTGCATCACAGAAAAAAAACGCTCAGAAAATTACCTAGTTGACTGATAATTTTCAAACTTTCAGACAACAAAAGTTTTTGCATATTTATTTCGTTTAATTTCAAGGGCTTCAAATGGTGAGTTGACAACTTCGAAGGAGGGTGGGACCGACCTCTGATCCTCACAAGTTCCTATCTCATGCCTCCACGAGTCATATGATCACAAAAGACTGCCAGCTGAAACATGGAGACGCTGGTTGGCGTAGCCTGGGCAATGTTGTCAATCTGACAATAGCGAAGTGAGGGGGTGCGACCTGTAAATCATATCATAATTTTCCATTCTCATATCTTTCAGTTCTTCCAGGGCATCATTGTAAAAAAAAATAACATTTAAAATTCATTTTTCTCTTATTACTGTCGTACATTGTATAAGTTTTCTGGTTCATAATGGATGCGCAAGTTTGTCTACAATTGCAACAAAACAGCAGTCGGCACACATGTTATCTTCAGTTCATTTTATAATATCCCGTCACTATATATATTATCTTATATGACATTGTTTATTCATTACCATTACCAATCATCTTTATCATCATCATTACCATTTTTAGCGTTACCTGTGTTTTCGTGATTGATATATTAACATTAAAATTGTTTTATAATTTTTATCTAATATACTTTTTATTTATTATGTCTTATATGTCCAATTATTTTTCTTTGGATCTTTCTTCTCCTCTTATGATTAAGAAGTATCTAGTGCCTTGAATACAAGAAGCTGCAACGGAATCTGTGGTAGGCTTTTGTACATATTACTGAATGTATTTTTCATTTCCGGTTTGGGAATGTACATTTGACTAAATCTGAGCTGATCTGATTCGTGCATCGCTGTGTGCGATTTGGCTAGTTTCTGATTTTACAGTTAATTTTTTGTCAACTGTATGATAACTCACAATATTATTATATTTGGTGATATTGTTTCATTGATTTTACTCCAGATAATTTAAACATTACTTATTGTATTTGTATGTCCATTTGTCTTTAACTTACTTTCAATCAATTTCCTGTTTCAGGAGCAACTCCTAACTCAGGAACAATAACTATTAGGTCAGTAAAATAAAAATGAATTGCTGTTATAAAATCACCATCAATCAGCAAATAGTGACTATGGCAAGAATAAATTAAAATGTTTTAATGTTAGTTCTGTTAAATTTCAATAGATTTAACAAACTTATTCAGGATACCTCAAATCAAGATGTTGGTGTATTGCTGATATCGCGGAAAACGAACAAAAACGTGCTTAAGCGTGGACCCAGAGAACTCCTCATATTAATAATTTACAACATTTCTTGCATTTCAGGAACAATCGACGAATGAAGATCATATATGATAGTTACGAATGCTTGTAGTATTTTTCATTTACATAAATATATACACTATTATATGTATAAATATTTCATGGGAATGGGAGGGACCATCAGAACACCCGATTGAAGCACTCTGGATGGGGAGAGTGGGAATGCCAACTCCCCATTGCTAACAGTTTGTGAATAGAGGGCGGGCTCTTCTCCCCGCCCATTGGGGCATCCTCGTGTTAGATGGCTTGCTCTTTTGACCAATTGTTCAATCTTGTTGTTGGACACGTGACCAGATTATTTCGCCTCAGAAAAACCACCGACGTCGACTGGCATTGAACCCAGACCCACTGGGGTGCCAGTAGCAGTCACACTTACCACTGCACCACCAACGCCGTTTTTTTATTGCTCCCGAACAATTCTAATGAAAGGAACCAACTCACGACCACTAAAAGCTACTTTAGCAACTTGATTCAATTATACTTAAAATAACCGTCGAGTTAATCTTTGAATGAGCAAAACTAAACGCTTTTCAGTGGAAAATGCTTAAATAAAGTATAATCAACTAATGTTTGATTTGGATGCCTCTGTAAGTCTCATTTGAAAGAAATTATATACTACAGGCTAAAACGCAGCAACCAAGTCTGCTATGCGTGACACACTTAAGAACCGATAAAAACGCACATCTCAAGCGTGTGAAACGCAGCAAATAGAAACTTAAATTGCTCCCACTCACTTCCATTCAAAGAAGCATAAAGAAGAAAATAAAATACATTGAATGAACGGAATACAAACATCTTGCATAATAATTTGTAACAAAGTAACGGCGTTAGTGAACCAATTTCGATTAGTATAGAATACATTCCAATACAAATGATATAACAAACGCGCTTGCAGTGAACCCTGGAAGATTTAGATAGCTCCAGAGCACAACCAAGCTTCAATTCACATCTATCACATAGTGGAACCTTTAGATTTGATCGGTGAAATAATGTTTTATTAATGTGGTAATTTCGACTTAGTTCCCCAATGTGACTCATGGTGTTTCAAATACATTATTACTCAGTGCGTTGTGAGTAACTGAGTAACAGCAAAACAACCGGTCCTACTGCAAGTGACTTTGATCTTCAAATGTTAGATTATTAGCCTCCGTCATCTAGGGTCGCCCGAGTTTAATAACGTTTGATCCGATTAAACGGCCAGTTGCACCTCGTTCACGGTCTAGTGCGGCACTCGACATCCGCCACCACAGATCGGAAACATCAGCCGTTTAATTATGCAATATCGATCGGCAGCCGATTAAATCAGTAGAACCCCGCCGTATCTCTACCCTGCTACCGATGATTACTGAATAATAATCGTAAGATCACGCCGAGATGAAGCAATTACAATATATTGTAATGCACGTATTAAATCTTGTTGCTCTCGCGTGCACATCGTCAGTCCGTAGAGCCAACTGGCGCCGCTCGCTCTGTCTCGTTGCATTCTCTCGTAATATTCAGTGTGAATAACCTTGCAAAACAGCCAGCGCCCGCGATTCGAACGGTAACTGCCATTTGTCACTGCTGTCGACACGTGCTTTGTAGTGTTTCACTATTCATCACAGCACGGCGCTCTTGGCGATGAGGAGAATTGCGCGGACATGCGCGTTTATTTCCAAACATTAATTTTATTCCATGATAGACCGCATGAATGAAATTTGTTCTATCATTTTTTTTCTTCTTACAAATGTATGCCATTTCAATTGAAACAACATACTGTTGTATGTCATCTGCTGACTACCGGAAGCATCTATACGCGTCATGATAGCGATCATTTTACGGTAAGGTAGGCACTCGGAATAAATTTGTTTATCACAATGCAAACAGATTATTTATCGGTAAGGCTAAGCGAATAGTAGTGATACAACTAATTAATTCGTTTTGAGCTTATCAGTACGATTGATTACAACAACACACCGCTGGCTCACCGAGTGTGAAAGCAAATACCGTAGTGATGCATGTCTCAGTGGGGATCAGGTTCCGGTACGGATTTTAGCATAATTATAAAGAAATATATGAATCATAGCCGCTTGTGGTGACTAACATTAGCCGTTTGGCAAGATAAACTACAGGATTAAATTATTGTTATTGATATGTATGGCTTTGATACCGTTCATGTCCGATGGTGTGTCAAATATTCGCCGTGAATCGTGTTGATCGAATCCGATATTTACATTGAACTAGTCAGGCATTCATGATTAGGATTTACTCCGGGGATAATAATGGTTGAACCTTGTCGCTACTACAAATTATTAATGAGACTTAATTCTTGTTCGTCGTTAATTGAAGAACGGAAACAAAGATTTCATGGAAAATCATGTCTGTTGGAAGAGCAAAGAGGTGTGTTTGTTTGAAATGGGTTTTCTGTTTCCTTCAAATGATTCTTGTGACTCAAAGACCGCTTGCCAAGTCAAGCCAAGTCAAAAAACACTTTTTGACTAATGTTTCATCATGTCTACCATTTAATTTTATTGCATTGTTTTTATTGTAAACGAAAAACTTTAATGGCAGTATTTAAGAGACATATTCTTTCATTCGTATGATATCAACCTCCAGTCAATAAGTAATGCCTTTTGTTTTACAGTTAAACACTCCGTTTGCGTAACAATCTATATTACGTAATTGCGAATGTATTTTTGCAAGCAGGTTTCCCATGTGTCATTTACACCGTGTCTAATATATTCTCATACACTTTTTCCTTGCATTGGTGACGTCCAACTACTCAACATGCTTCACGTATGTGTTGGTGTTGTTTTGCACTATGTTTATACAAACGTTTTGAGGTTATGTTCGATTGCTTTCATTCGGTGTTTATCTTTTACCAGCGATGAAGGAGTTTCGTGCTGTAGAGATTAAAACGTTTTTAAAAGGTGAGCGCCCGGGCGCTATTTTCAGAATTTAGAGAAACCTCGGAGTAAAGCGGGCTTTTGTGTACCGAACCATCCGAAGGTACCGTGACACCTGCTCGTTGGATGACCGGAAGAAATCCGGTCGTAAAGTGGTCAGGGAACGGATTAGACGAAAATCACAGCGCTCTGTACGTAAAATGGCCGCAGATCTGAATGTTTCGAGATCGTCGATGCACAATATACTGCAAAATGACCTCGGGCTATCAAGCTATCAAGAAACGTAAGGTTCACGGAGTTTCGGAACCTTCCAAGCAGAAACGACTCGAAAGAGCAAGTCTACTTTTGTCGCGGCACGGTGGGGAAGAATTTATCTTTTCCGACGAAAATTTATTCGTCTTGCAACAATCCCACAATGTCCAGAACAACAGATTGTGGGCTCTCTCTTTGAGAACTGTTCCAGAGAGTGATAAGAATATTTCAAAGTGCTGCGTCAGTGATGGTTTGGGGAGGAATTTGCAAGCGAGGGAAATAACCACTGGTTTTCATCGAAAAAAGCGTTAAAATCAATGCTGTATATTATAAAACGGAAGTTTTGGAAAAAGTTGTCAAGAGGTGTTTGGAGATGATCACTATGTGTTTCAGCAGGACGGAGCGCCATCGCATACTGCAAATCTCGTTCAGGACTGGTGCCGAGAAAATTGGACCGACTTTTTGGACCCGAATGAATGGCCTCCCAGTTCACCAGATCTGAATCCCTTGAATTATTTCATATGGTCATACATGCTGGCGAAGGTAAATGACCACAAGGCATCTGTTAAATATTAATTCTTAAAATTGAACCACCCTAGTGTGGTACTAGATTAGGTAGAAATAGTTATCTCACTCAATCCTGTATCAATAGTCCAGATGTCTTTATCATCGTACCGAAACGATCACACGAACGATAGTAGGTAGATTTTCGAACCTTTTTTTGTCGGATCATGAGCATCCTATATAACTAGTATACAAGAGCCAGATCGTCAGTTGAAAAAAAAATTCTAAAGGCATCACAGTCATCCCGATTTATAGCACAACAAAATTAATTCTAACACCGAGACCGGACCAAATTAGTTTTTGTTTTCCTACATAATAAATGGTCCTTCGAGCCGGATAGTTTGGCGTCGGTCTAAGTGTCGAAGAACAGTCGTTTCGTGATAGTGCGAAATATAACGCAGGTCGTGACAGTTTTCACGATATTCGGTTCGCGCAAGATTTCGTGACCCCCAAAGTCAAAGTGTCTATGTGATTTATCGCCTCATAAGGTGATATTTCATCGTTCAAACGATAGTGCAAAAAGAGACTGATTGAACTGAGTGGACATTCGAACTGTGCGTGGACATTGTGAGAAAGCAAAGGCAATCAATTGAATTGCTATTCTTTGTGTGTAAAAAAACGGACGAAAAGAACATTAGTGCAACGAACTATAAAGTGCGCGTCTACCAACAAACATACCCTGAACTCGAACGGGAAAGAAAAGTGATTAATCCGCCAAGAACAGTAAATGTGAAGAAAGGTTTCGTGCGTGAATACGAAGTGTCCTGATAAACGGCGCCATGTGAGAGTGTGACCCGCGTGGCTTGAGTTTTTTTGACCGCGTGGAGCGGCTTGGCTTGGGTTCATCCATACAAAGAGGTCAATCGACAAAGGACCGGTTGACAAAGGGGACACTGTGAACCTTCTCACAATGCTGATGCCTACTGTCAGAACAGTGCATGGAAGATACTAACCCTTTCATCGGATACATTTTTGAGTTCTGTTCATTCGTTGACAACGAAGTTGAGCGTTGGATTGAGGATTTGCGATATTCTAACAGGAGGTGGTGGCACACATATTGCTCGTGATAGTTAGTTGGTTTCTTGAGCATCGGCAGTTCTTTTGATTTTTGGATTTTGGTGGGCAAGCTACAATATGCCTCAACCAACGAAGTACCTCCTCAAGCAGGAGAAATTTAGGTTGAATACAATGCAAAATTTGTTGCAATTTATCCAGCTATATGAAGAAGAAAGAGACAAGTCCATGATTGAACGTTGGAAAAACCGGCTAAACGAAATTTTCGAGCAATTCCAGACTATTCGTTTGAAATTGGAACTGATTGAAGATGACGATGAAGATGATCCAAAGCGTGAAGAGCAAAATCGCAAGGTGCGAGATAATTTTGAAAAAAAAATACGTGAAAGTTATTGCATTTTTGGCGTCGGGCGGGCGTAGAGCAAATCCTAAAACGGTCATCCAACCAGGTGCTTGCGCGTCAGCCAATCCAACCAATCCTATCCAATCGAGAATTAAGCTCCCAGAAGTTAAGCTTCCTTCGTTTGATGGTACCATTACTGACTGGTTACCATTCCAAGACTCATTCAAGAGTCTGATCGATTCTAACCAAACTTTATCCGACGTCGATAAACTGTCCTATCTTGTAGGCTCACTAACGAAGGAAGCCAAGCGTATTGTGGAGGGTATCGAAGTAACCGCAGCAAATTATTCGGTTGCATGGGATCTACTCCAAAGGCGTTTTGATAATAAAAAGCTTGTGGTCAAAACGTACCTTGATGCATTATTCTTGATCGAACTGAACGAATATGAACCAATTCAAAACCGTAATCAAACAACTTTGGGACGAAATGCTTATGGAAGTCGCCTGTGACGGTTTTGAAAAAACGTCTGGAGCTGGTCAAGAAGGTTAAGGGCGGTGTTTTTTCAAAACATATGATGTATTTGATCAGTATTATATTGCAATACAATGGGTAAAGTTATTAGTAAAATCTGGATTATTGATTTGAAATAAATAGAGTTTTATTTTGTATGAGAATATATTGGACACGGTGTATTATTATATATCAAAAATGGCAAGTAAAATTTAATTGTCAGTCAAAATGCGGGCCCAATTTGTCATTTTGAGCACAAGTGGCAAATCGTTCGGAGATATCCAAATGTTTGCACATTCCGAAGATCACAGTCATGTTTACTTGCAAGCGCTCAGTTGAAATTGGATTAATTTCAAATCGAAAGGCTGGATGGCCAAGAAAAATATCAAAAGTAACTGACGACAGAATTGGGATACTCAGCAGGAGAAACAGATTCAACACAGCGCGTATTGAGCTCCGATATTGAAGCTGAAATTAATCGAAGTCAAGACAGTTTGATTTCGGTGTCATCGGTTCAAAGACGACTGAGAGAAGAGGATATGTTCGGTCGTGGTGCAGTAAGGAAGCCGTACATTCGTGAAGTTCACATAAATATAAATATTGTACTCTTAATCAATCGAAATCTGTCATGTGGTCTGTCGAATGAAAGTTTGAACTATTTGGTTCATGCCGTAGACAGTACGTACGCCAAAAAGTATATGAACGTTTCGACTCAGCACCCACAGTCAAACGCTGTGGCGGCTCAGTAATGGTTTGGGGTTGTTTTGTTTACAGTGTGTCTCACGATAGGTGTCACCTTTCTACAGTCTTGGTTAATTTCAGCTGGGTAATTTTTACAGCGGAATTGATTATACCCGTTTTGAGTGTATTCTTTTGACTGCTTATCACTGAAGATAAACAAGCGATTCCAAATTCTTCAAGAAAGCGTGCGTGCCAGCTGCGATGGGCTTACCAAGCGTTTGCGCAAAGTTATCAAGGAAAAGGGCGAGAGAGTCGAATTGAATTTGGTTGATTTTTTTTTTTTTTGCTTGAATCCCATTTTGTTTTAGTGACACCTATTGAGAGACACACTGTACAATAGCGTGGGCTCACTGTTCAAAGCCGATGGAATCATGCGAATAGAACAATATCAAAACATACTGCAACACCAAGATTTGATTGGTCCTGGGTTTACTTTTCAACAAGATAATGATTTGAGGAAAAAAGAAAAATAAAGAGTGCTGAAAATACTGAATCATCTCCCACAATTCCCCGATTTGAACCCGATTGAATTGCATTGGAAAGAGAAGTCAGAAAACTTCGACCAAAACATCAAACCGATCTCTGGAACTGTCTTTAGTCAGCGTGGTACAATTTTAAATTTGAGACGTTGCAAAAACTTGTCGGAAGGATGCTGAGATTATGTGCGGCTGTCATTAAAGCTGAGAGGTCTGTTCGTTTAAAAATGCATTTAAGTGTATTTATCAGATTATTTAAAATTCATTAATCATTTTCATGAAATATGTATTTCAAAATGTTAAATGAACTTCAGTTGTGTACGTTCTCTCGGAGAAAGAACAGTTAGAACGTTCGCAATACATAAAACAGGAGTTAAAAGAAATTAGTTGTTCCATCGCCGGTCAATTTTTTGACCGGCAGTGTACATATTACATTTGTAGATATCATAGCGATATATTTAGAATAAATGAAGTTTTTACAGCGTACCATGCTCCAAATCATATTATTTCATGGCAAGTATTGGCACGATAAAAGCCGAAAATCAATGCGCGCATTCAACATTACTTATTGCAAACATTTGCTGAGAGTTTGTCGTAAAGAAGCCAAAAAGTGGCAAAGTATTGGATGTGTGGATCGTGCTATATACAAGAAGCTGACGAAGACCTTAGATTTCCCCAGACCTTTCTATTCGAGTTTTGGTTTGGAAAATAGGAATATCATAAAGATTTGTCTAATTGTCTAAGTCATGTTCTGGATTTAAATCGTAAAAATTCAAGAAAAAATAACCTCTAAACTGCAATGTTTAACATAATTTGACGGAAAAACCATGTGCTTAAAAATTTGGTACATTCAGCAAGGACATTTACCCGAGAAAGTGCTTGAAAAAACGATTACTGCCTTTGATTAGAAGCCGCGACAATAGTCCTTTGTTTGCGTCGATTTGGCAATCAAAAAATATTGGGATCTGACGAAGTGGGTGCTTTCTGGAGAGAAGCAGGAGGTTTAAAATATCAAACTTTTCCAACAAATCTGGGCCAAAGCTGCCAGCAACACATTCGTACCCTTTTTTTATTCGACCTGCATTCGGACGGGGCCGCGAACTAAGGCCCATTCAAAAATACTGGATTATTATGAAGCAGGCACTACGGAAGCATACCAAGGAGGTCAAATTTGAGGAAGATATGAAGAAAAAGTGGGTTTTCGTTCAAAAGAAGATGCAGCCAGATGTTCACATCCAAAATATGAACTAATAAACTTTATTTCTTCTTTTTTTTTTTGTAAAATTTGGACTTAGCAAGGTTAATCTAGAGCTCATGTATCATATCCTCTCTACTTACAAAAATGTATCTCCTATGAACCGTAGTGGTGCAATGGTACATTCGGTCTCAAGTTACGATAGAAGTCCAAAAAACATTCCTATCCTTTCCCTGATGGCCCGTGAAGACTTTTGTTTTTAGCTTTTCAGTCTTCACTGATATAGTTTTTCTTTGTATTCTCCCATACGCGGAGTGTAATGATCTTTGATGATGTTTCAGAAGGAAATAATTTCTCATCACCATGAGGCTCTAGGAGTGGACAGCATTTTTTTTTGCTAGAACAAAATTGTGAAGAGAAAGTATAGATAGTTCCGTTAAAGTACGGCAGGCTGTGAAAATCGAATAGAAGTAGTTTTGAAATTAAGGTAGTATTTCGAAACAAACAGACAATCCTATACCAAGTATCACCATGCGGAGTAGGTCCAAGGCAGGAACGAATCCACCACATTGACTGGCAAAAGAATGTGCGCTTGATCGTGCTCATACACTACCGGTAGCTTGTTGTGTTTTTTTGGTTCTAACGAACTGTCTAACGAACGACACTCCCATATCCCCTATATGGAAGACAAACTATCTCCCACTGATTGGATTTATTTTTGCCCTATAACTTCTACTTTACCTAACAGGTAAAGCAAAGGGAGCAGACTTGGTTTTGGTCACGGAGTAACAGTTCATATCTGCGTATCCTCAAGCTCAAGCTCAAGTAAAACGAAGTAAATATGATAATGTGAGAGACTTTAATAGAGTCAAAGACCATAAAGGGTGAGTCAATCATTATTGTGACACTTTGCGCCACTTGTTTCATACTTATCGAAATGATAAATATTCATTCCAATTTTTTTTTCGAAGCGTGTTGCTTAAATCCGCTCATTTATGCAGTTGTTACTGAGATTCCAGTCGAGATGGAATAAAGTTAGCAAACCGTTTGCAAAAGGATTTTGTTCACCCAAAAGCAAAATCGTTGTTCACCCAAACGCAAAATATTTTGAGAGAACTAATGAATATACATGATTTGACCGCCTCAAGGGTCCTCCAAAGATTCCAGCACCGGATAACAGTGGACATCAAGCCAGGAGCTGCCCAAAAACTTGGAACAACGCACACACAAAAAAACCGGCGCTGATTGATCATTTCAAGCGTAATCCGAACATTTCGACGCGTGGTTGCATTTTACCCCAGTCAGTCTTGTATCTAATCCATTGAGATTTTCTAAGACAAGGGGCTATTCATAAACCACGTAGACTTTTCTGGGGGGAGGGGGGGGGCTTTGGCAAAAGTCTACGCTTCATACAAAAATTAGAAAAAATTGTATGGAGAAAAGTCTACGAAGGGGGGGGTGGTTGAGATGTGCAAAAATGAGCCTACGTGGTTTATGAACAGGCCCCAAAAGGTGAAAGCCCTTATTCATGTGTTGATAGGTTCGATACGAGGGTCCAGGTCGTTTCCCTAGTGTGGCAAATCAACCGCTTCTAGAAAACCATGTAAATACGTAACAACAACAACAACCAACAACGTTTCAACGCGGTACTTGGCCAAAAAAAACTTGAACTTGGCCAATACACAATCCGAAAGGACACAATACAAGGTGCAGAACTATTCAAATCGGGACGAACGCCAGCAAAGTGTTCGCCGAAGCTTGTGCCCGGAAACCCTACACGGCGCTACTGCCCAAGCAGCACATACCCGTTGAAACAAGTTGAAGTAACTCGATTATGACTAGAATGAGTAACATAAAAGTAATTTTAACTCATTTGCAACAAATGTTTTACTAGGGTAACAATATACCGGGGCAGCGTAATTGATGTTAAGACCCACATTAAAGCGAATAGCTAGTTTGCCGATGATGACCGTTTCAAACGGAAGAAGTTGAATTCGAAGTACCCGATTTGGTAAGCCATATGCAATTGTGGAAAATTAAGTGAACCATAAGCCCCATGTTGGAACCACTGGAAACTCGGTAAACGGAAATGCAAGTCGTTCTGCTTCTCGGTTACGGTAGGATTTTCTATCACGAGCTTCAACCAAGAAAATGCCAATCGTAGCACTGCCAGACCTTTGCTGGGTAGGACAGAATGTAGGGAAAGGTGGACATCGCACAGGTAAAGTGCGCGAACGCATGATTGGATGACTTCCGATGAATGTGAGAATGTGCAAGGATAAAAAACCACTTCTTCAAACAATATATATTTTCTCACTACCCATACAAATGGAGACCCGATGACGAAAAGGAAGTGAAGTTGAGCAGCTATAAAACAGCTGCCCTCAACGGGAGGTTAAAATCGTCAGCGGTGACATGAACGTTCAGATAGGACATGAGGCAATGTACAAACCGGTGATTATGCCAAACAACCTGCATTTGAACGAGCACGGAAAGCCAACGATGTGTGTACTTTGCAGCCTGTCGTAGTTTAGTAGATCATAGTACTTTCTTTTCTCACAAAGACATCCAAAAAGCCACTTGGAGAACATAATCTGACCAACAGAATATCAATTAAAATTACAGAAAAACATAACTATCAACGTCTACATCTACTAAGGTGCAAATATATGTAGATTTGGGCCAATACATGCAGTATGTATACGATAAAAACTATCAACGGTGTACATACGTTAAAATCGGACGCTCGATGACGAGGATAAAGAATACATAGGCACTCACGGTGATAGGTCAAGGTGGCTCCTTCCGAATCATTTGCAGCAGCATCTTCTTGGATCACATGTTCCGTGTACGACTGGCAAAATGATTCGAAAGGATTCACGCAACAAGGGCCTGGTGTAGAAGTTTCTTCTCTATTCAGACTCCCGCCAGTAAACCTTCACAAAAAAAGGTTGAGCTCTCGCTCTTCGATGTCGTAAAACGAGGTATCTTCGATAGAGTGAAAATCTCTGATAACGTCTTCCTTCGAAAGGGAAGTTAAGCAGTTGAACCCGGTCCATGTTTTGATAGAACGATGTTTAGGGTCCAGGTCAACTCCTGGTCTGAAGAACCACCCCACGAGCCTGAAAATCACGATTATACAAAAAAAATGGCTTACAGTTTTTTTAACATGCAACTTTCAATTATTTGTAAATTGGTGAATCATGGTCTCATTTTAAACCAAGACCATGCGGAAGATTCTATCGGTCAACACTGTATGTGTCCTATGATTGAGTGTTAAAACCCGCCAAAGTGAAACTGTGGATATTAAACACAACGGCGGAAACCGACTAAGGAAGTTATACAAGCAAAGGAAGGAAAAAAATCAAGATCAACTCAAATTTATACCACCAAACCAAACAGTGCCCGTGGTTATCGCAAATAATCACCTCGTTACACGATAAGTATTCCAGTCCCACTCAAACGCCCAACATCCCCTGGTAGGAACAAATTTAATTAATTTTTAATCTGATCGATTTGTGCAAAGCAATATTGCGCGCTACCTATTGCTATCCGGATTACGCCCAACTAACGGAGGGGTGACGTGGATATCCGATAATCATCAATAAGTGCGTATGACTGTCTCTTCTTCTCGCACTCCGCTTTTCAGAAACGCTTTCCACTGTCCAAGTACCTTTCATCCTCACTCCGAAATTCCATCTTCAATTGCAACAGGTTAGCTGTGAAAAATGATCTACTTCCTCCCCCCAAACAGGACACCGGAGCTCGTTGGAAATAGAGGCGAAGATCTCGATTGCTTTTTCCCGAACTTAACTCGAATCGATCCACGCCCGGTGTGGAACAATATTCTTCTTATTCAATGAAGAAAATCGCGCGCAATCGTGGAGAATCTGCTATGCTGGGGGGGTGAATGGCGACAACCGTTGTCGTTATCATTGTGCTTCGTGTTACCCACTGTGCCTCGGAAAAGCAGCGTTTCACAAAACAGGAAAAATTATCACGCGGGGAAAAACTTGTATAAAAGCACAACGAGGAACCACCATGGGCGACAGTCTAAAATCAACCCGGATTTCGAGAGGAACTAACTACCATTTCAGGTGCGTTCCAAAAAGGCAACTAGGTGAATTGGTTCCAAGCTAATAGTTTTAGTGGTGTTTAAACTATACCGTAGGAAACTAATAAAAAGTGCAAACCAAAAAAGTGGCTCACTAGTGCAAAAAGTTTCATACTTTCTGTTGCAACGAGTAAGTGACTATTTATAGTGTCTTTTCACATGGAGCAATTGCAAATGCCTATTTAGTGTAATAAATTATAATCAAGATTCTATTTGACGTTGACGCACTGTTGACGTCAGTCGCAACGTTCTCAAAGGAAATTCTGATTGAAGATTGTAACGCAGATCGGAGTTTTGAAATCCCAGGACATGACAATTGTGCGATTGATTAATTAAGCTTTCAATTTACTATGGAACTAACTTTTATTAAAAAAATAAGATCAATAACTTAGTTTTCAAAACTATTCACAAACAATCTTTTAATTGTTTCTATCAACATTATAGGATATCATATAGTGATTGTGTTGTGCTTTTTAAAAGAAGTTAAAAAAAAACTCGAGAATACAAATTAGGTACTTGTTGTTGATATCTAATAACGGTGTCTGCAGTTGCTATTGAAAAAGGAAGTAATAAATGTATTGATTCATTTCGAGGCATATTTCTTTATAACTCCAACAAGCCATTGCTTGGTCTAGATATTTTTTGCTAAATTGCAATGATGCAAACTAAAAACTATAAGGAATAGCCCGATAAGCGTTTTTTTATGCAACAGCGATGGACCTAATGTAATTAGTATTGTTACATTTCCAAATTACATGTCGACATTCAGAAAAGTGTGCATTTATTCAAAAAATTCGGATTCAATTTTCAAAATTATTTGGGGTCTGGTTGACCCTTTTATTGCAAACTTCATCCCAAAACCGATTGGTGCTCGATTGTAAGGCTTTTGTTAGAAATACTTGCGAAAAAATCATTTGAAATCGTAAATAGAGCTCATCCATTAGCACAAATTTCACAAGTTAGTATAGACTGTTCCAAAAAATATAAATACACTTTCTTTCTCAAATAAGAAATGTGATTTTTGTTGATTTTATTATCAAACATACTAAATAACAATGTTTTCTTTCCATCCTCATTTTAATTTGCTTGATTTTTCGTAGGGTAGGCGAGTTCTCTCACTTTTCCCTTAACACTATTCATAAGTTTCTGCACAGTGCTTTTTCCTACCATTTTCACCACTTTTGGTCAATCTTTCTTAAATGTTTCATCACTATCCGATGTTGTCATGTGTTTTCTCGATAGGGCGAATCTCTGGGCAGTTTCTTGGATTCATCTCCTTTGGTACAAATACGACATTGTTCCTTTTGTACCACTTTAGTGCACAGGACAGGACAGGAAGCAAGATCAGTCCAAAAAAATGTTAGCTTGTTATGCTGTTTGATCAAGGGTAGCAACCATTTCTGCAGACACTCCTTCACGTAGATTTGACCATTCATTGTGTCCGTCGTATTGAATGGGCGAGATATTTTTCCACATCCGCATATGGCCTGCCGCACCGTTACCTTCTTTCGAATTGAATTTTTCGATGTAAATGGCTTTCACTGATCCAGGAACATCCTTTCCCTTCGGCGAGGTATAAAACTGTGGTCCTCGATAACACAGATTCTGCTACCGACAAGTCTGCAGGTCCAGTTTTTCCTTGGCACGCATAACATTAGTCGCCAAAGTACTTAGCTTTTTCGTGACATCTCGGACTGATGCACATGGATGACGCTTGAAAAAGTCCCGTATCTTTCTGTCGATGGTAGGATCAGCGGGACCGGGTTTTCTACCCCGTCTCGGGGAATTTGCGAAAGAGTACTGTTGTTGATACTTTCGTAATGCGGTTTGAACTGCTCCGACGCTCAAACCTCCTCCTTAGCCTCCTCCTTTTCTGATCAAAAGACTTTATTTACCTCTACATCCCCACAAAGGTCACAGAGAGGAATGTTTTTTTTTTAATAGGGTAGAACTCGAAGGATCCTTATTCACCTTGATAAGTAATGTGATCATATTTATAATTCATAAACTTGCGCCGCCAAACAATAGATCACCGAAACAATTCCAACAACTCCGATAACAACATAGTACGCAATTAAGCATTTAAACAACCTATCACAGCCGATACTCCAAGCAAACTTTTGGGGGGTTTATTGTCTCTAAATTAAGCTTTTCATAGTATTCAACAGAAAGGTCAAATTATATCTAAACCTTTATTTATACAATATCTGGAAATCAAATGCAAAGCACACGATGGTCGTTGTCCCTCTAGTGATCAGCCCATGATGAGCCATCGGTAAGGGTAAACGAAGTGTTGGTTGCAATAGTGGTAGATCCACGCGGGTATAGTTGAATCTACCACAATACTGAACAACAATAACAAATCCGCCACAATACTGTCAATAATAACACAATACACCACAAGATGTCCACGCGAATGACTTTTTATGAGCCAATATCGTGAGATAATATGTTCAGCAAAGTTGTAGAAATTGTTATTATAAAAAAACTTTGTAGAACATATTTTTTATCAAGCTTCAAAGCCTACTGCGATAATTCTGAATTTTAGTAAATAATCGTTTGGCAGGTGTTTTTCTAGCGCCTGCCAAAGCGTTTTTCTATGAAAACACGTGGTAATTGTCATATACTGAACAGAGATAGCCATGATTTCTGTGTGTTTTGATTCTATTTGAGCTCCTGATGTATGTTTTTATTGAAAACTGTATGTTACAAAAAGTAGCTTTAAAAAAGTTAGAGTATACGCCACTCTTGCGTTTAATGCAAGAAAAAAATAGTTTCATACAAATTGTAGTACAATTAGTTTGCAACAAGTTTTCAGAAGTAAACAAAGCTCTAATACCACAAATTTCCATTGAAAACCTCATGTCCGCCTAAAGTAGCTTACTGGACCACTGTGCACTGATAGGTATAGGGTGTCCCAGTAGGTCTAAGAACGATTTGTAAATATCGTACGGTACGAGCTTGGTTTAAAAGTGAATTGAGTTTTTATTTCACTTTTATGTTCTCTACAATAAAGCCTGTCCACGTTAAATTTCGGACACCAAAATAATAGCAGCAAAAAAACATTACACATAATTCAACCAAACTGATAGTTTATTTCATCATAATAGAGTTATATCTACAAAATAAACAGTTGATCAAGATGTTAATCTTTCTGTAAAATTCTCGAACTTCTGTGGTACACCCGCCATAAGGTTCCGTACGGTATCCTCAGATACGCCAGCCGTGACGATTCTTCATCTTCTCTTGAAATCATCGGCACCATGAGCTTTCTTCTTAGTTTCGAAGAGTTTCCGCTTAACTATAGCCCAGTACTTCTCCATCGAGTGAAGTTCTGGACAGTTTGGTAGAATGACTGTTTTAGGCATGTATTTGACCTCTTGTATCTTATACCATTCCAGGACGGATTTCGCAAAGTGATAAGAGGCCAAATCAGTCCAAAACAGAGATAGAGAGTCGTGGCTTCTTATTGATGTTAGCATCCGCTTCTGCAGACATTCTATCTCGCACACATCCTTATTGATTTGGCAGGTATAGACGAAACTTTTAGACCACAACTACATATGGCCTGCCAAATCAAATACTTCTTCGGGACCTTCTTTGTCTGGAAATGCTCAGCAACGGCTTTTAAAGTCTTCGAGTACGTATGTTTCATCGTCCACTACGATACAAGAAAATGTCTGCAAAAAATAGGTGTAAAGCTCCTCCTTATCATGGCTTTTGCAGCGAAATGTTGCTTGTCATGACAGTTGGGCACCTCTTTTACTTTGTAAGCCTCTGTTTCTTTTTTTTTTTTTGTACGTATGATTTAGACTTCCCAACTTTGCGAGCCACGTTTCACACAGAAATATTGGGATTTTGCTCAATAATGGCTACCACCTTCTTGTCCATTTGTCGGGAGCATATTTTTCGATTTTTTTCGGCAAACATACTTTTGCATATAAAAACTAATAAATGATACATTAAAAAATTAAAATCGTTCCACAAAAAACACATTCATGACCCATCAAACTCTGGACAATATCCATAATAAAATTAATATGATCCATAAAATTTATCAATGTGATCCATAATTTATACAAAATTTAGCAATAAAATGTCAAAAATGTACCGTTATATATCTAGGGTATGATCAATAAAATTGTACGGATTACCCATAAACATATAGCAAATGTTCCCTAAGAGGTTCAATATCATTCCTTAAACTTGCAAAATTGATCCACAGAATGTAACATTTGTGCACTAAAATACATGCACATGATTCATAAATTATTGAAAATGTTTCATAAATAAATTGTCTATGATCCATACAACAATGAATAATAATCTATAAACTCATAGAAATGATTCGTAGCATATCAACTCTGTGCAATTGAACTTATGAGTGTGATAAATAAATTATGCCTGCATTTTTGAGTTTTGGTCACTATTTTTTCAATTTTTTGGTCCATAAAAATAGGGAAGTTATTCTTACCTTACCCTCCCGTTAAAGTGATTCAAATTTTGAAATATTCTCTCCACTATGCTTAAACGATTTCAAATCATGTACTTAACAACAAATTTGAGCACATTTGATAAGAAACTAACACTTATTAGAATTTTACGAGTACTATGAAGAAAGCAAACGTTTCGTTCAAAAGTTATTCTTTTAGAAAATTTTCTCAACTACAATTTTGCCAAACATTGGTTTTCAGAAAAAAAAAAAAAAAAAAACAGAAAGTCCAGTATGTTCATAAGAGATAAGAATTCATAAGAGATTTATAAACTTTTGGCATGGTCAAAAAGCTCCTCAGTTAGACACACTATATTGTACAATGTGATATAGTAGCCACGATTTGTTATGCTGTACTCCAAGTGCTAGAAATATCAATTTTGCCTGCTGAGCAGTTGAGTATTGAAGAACTAAGGAAGTAGAAAGCGGTCGATGTTTCCGATATCGTCTTCAAGTAAACGACTAATTCAAGCATTTGCCCGGTATAATGCAAACGGAGGATGTTTTTTTTAGTTAGGTCCGACGAGCGATAGCGAGTTGGACGGCAAGCGTTTGCCCGGCATAATTTTATAAAAAAAATATCTTAAATAGCAGTTTGATCAAGTTTCAAATTTGAGATGTAGGGTAACTGCTCCCATATTAATCTCATTCCTTTACTCATCCTACGATGAATCAAACAATTGGGCAGTTGAAGGATCGGTTTCGTTTTCTAATAATTTTTGCTTACATTTAATAACAATAACAAACATTACTAACTAATCCTGTCACGTGTCCATCGTTTAATTTCAAGTAGGATGAATTGCAAAGTGATGAGATTAATATAGGAACATCTTCCCTAGTTCTTTACATGCACGAGTGCTCTTTACCAAATTTATTAGGAAACATGTGTTTCAGTTGCGGTCGTAAAAGAACGTGAAATCGCGAAAGTAAATCAGCTCTCTGAAAAATTGAATATCTTCTGAAAAGCGATCCTTCTTTAATAGCAATATTCGAGCCGCATAGCTAAAGCAACGGACATATTAATAGATCTGAGTAGTAGCGCAGTCAAGGATCGATTTCCTCGTAGCCAAAATTTAAAAAAATATTAACCCAACATTGGAATAATTCTTACATAATGTATGGATCCTATATATTATTTTAAATGCCCAAAGTTTATTTCCTATGGACCTTATTTAAAAGTTTGTGGTTAAATTTTCAAACTTATCATGGATCATTGACGATTAATTTATGTAATATTTTCAATAATTTATTGATCATATGTATATATTTAAGTTCACAAACGTTGCATTCTAAGGACCAATTTTACAACTTAACCTTTTATGGAACATTTGTTATATGTTTACGAGTAATCCGTACAATTTTATTGATCATTCCCTAAATATAAAACGGTATATTCTTGACATTTTATTGCTAAATTTTATATAAATTATGGATCACATTGATAAATTTTATGGATCATATCCATTTTATTATGGATATTGACCAGAGTTTAATGGGTCATGAATACATTTTTTATGGAATGAATTTCAATTTATTATGGATCATTTCTTCAGTTCAAATGTGCAAACTTAGGGCTGCCATTTTTTTCCAACTCTTAGCGCTGATAAAATGATTTGCAAACACAAAATACTTTTTTCGAGTCTCTTTCAAAAGTTTTGATGGAATCCGCTGCCTTAACATGTTTGCGCAAATATGCCTTTGTCAGAGCACAAAAATTTTCAATTGGTCTAGGGACAGTTTGGAAGATTCATCTCCTTGAGTTCGAATTCGTCTCCGATGGCTTTGTACCAGGCTTCCGTGTCCTTTGCGTAATGCAGTGATCCACAAATCCGGCAAATACAGTACTTGATTATTATGTTTCCGCACAGATAAAAAGAAACATTTATTTTCTGCGTTATCTAATGCACATATAGGGAATGCTTGGTTTGGCAGAAAATAATGAGATATTTCATGTTAATTTAGGCCAAATAACGCCTGAGTTTAGCTTGTTGTATCAAAGATTGTTGTATGGCGCATGAAGGATTGCAAACAATTTCGTTGTTAAAGCCTCATTTGGCTTGGAATTAAACGAGAGGAATTTTTACGCGCTTGTTATTTTTTTTTTTTTTTTTTTTTGTGATCATGGGGAGCAGGCACCGCTCGCTCCAAGCATTCCCGAACGTAAACATCAGCAGTCATCGTATTGGTTGTTACAAACGGATTTGAATGTATTCTACACTCACAAATTTCTTGCCTAACCACATCTTTTTTAGTAAATTTTTCGGTTAAAATTAATTCAATAGTTTGACCAGCACAGACCGTGTAGAACTAGTCACCTGGAAACGTATTATAATCAGATTTCATCAATTTTCAACACGGCAATTTATCGTATAATTTTCAGGCCCTAGGTTTGAAAGATGCTGATTGTTTTTCACTTCGTTTTGACTTCATCTGCCATAAGAAAGTCCTTAATCCATTTTGTGTCTTTGCTTGGTCGACGTTACTCTTCGAAGTTCCCAACTTTTTGGCCTTATCGCGAACGGAAGTACTCTTTTTACGGGCGAAAGCTTGCGTGATTTTCCGGTTCAGGTTTTGGTCCACAGGGCCCGGTTTACGTCCATATTTATTTTTGTCCTGAAAGGAAGACCCCTCACTATACTATCGAATTGCGTTACGAACTGCTTCGATGCTCACACCTGGCACTATGCCAGATCCAACCAAAACAGAGTGTCACCTTCGTGTGACCAGAGGAAGAGCAGCAGGTGCTTCTGGAGCCATTCTTCTTTATATATTTGGTCGTTGATGGTGCCGGTCGTTATGTATGGCTTACTGAATTTGCCGCACCAACAGATCGCCTGCCACACCAAGTACTTCTTGGCAAATTTGACGATCTTCTTCTTCCGGAAGTTCTCCGGAACATACCGACGAAAAACTCCATGCCAGGGATCTGCTTGGCGTCCGCTTTAATGTACGTTTTGTCGTCCGTTACGATGCATTCCGGCTGCACCAACCACTCGCGGCCATCGTATTCTGTTTATCGGTTCAGTTAGGCATCTTACTTTGAAGACATGAAGTCTGGCCCGCTTCATTATCTGTTGGACGAATCAGACGAAAGGATTGAATTTCTTGGTCACGTCCCGAATAGAATGGTTCGGACTGCGCTTGAAGCGAAGAGGTCGAGTATATTCTTTAGATTATGTCAGCACTAACGTTTGCATTTAAAAACATGGACTAAAATAGTCGTTCATCAAGAAATACCATAAGGGCGAAGACGTGGCGTTCTGGCTGGATCTGGCGTCGGCCCACTACTCGAAGCGACCGTTGGAGGAGTTGGAGCGGCTGAATATCGATGTGGTACACAAGTCGACGAACCCGCCCAACGTCCTCCAGCTGCGTCCTATCGACTATTTCTGGGCCAACCTGAAGCGTAAGATCTACTCCAACAATTTTTTCGCGAAAAATGAGGAGGAATTGATAAATAAAACGAAGGAAGAACTCAAAAACACGCCTACACGCAAGTTTTTGTCCTCCAAGGCGAATGTTTCGGTTAACTGCCGGAAAGCTGCTCGCAAGTGCGTAAAATTTTTTTGCGAGTAAGCTTAAATAATTACCTTTGTTTTTTTAATGCAAACGTTATTGATTTATAATATCGTATACATTGATATCTGCCCAATTTGATTAACGTTGCACAGTAGGCCTGGCCGTATTTGTATTTGTTTCATATTCATGATGTTCAGCAAATCCTTGTTCGCGATAAGATCTAGACAGATTAAATTTGGAAGAAAACAAATTTGCTGTTTGTTCAATCCAAGATGCAGTTTTTATTCATTCAATTGTGTATTATTTGTCATCTTAAAACTAATTACAGTTACTAAATTAGGCTGCATGAAGAAACTGCGAACTCTCCAGTTCACAACAGCCATTAGGGGTTGTCAAATTTCTCTGCAACCGATTTAGCTGCTTTTGTCCAACATGTTCGAAATTTTTCTATAGTTGTAGCTTGTTGTTTTTATTGAGAGAGTTCTTTTTTCACGAGAGCCCAATACCGCTCGATAGGTCGCAACTCCGAGCAATTAGGTGGATTCGCCTCCTTCGGTACAACGTGGGCTCGCTTTAAACATATTTGGCATTCTTCACGGTATATTTCCTTGTTTACCGTTCCGGTAGTGATAAAGCTTTGGCATGCTCGACCACAGCTGCATATATCCTGCCAAACCTAATATTTTTTTGGAAAACTTGGCCTTGTCCTTCATCCTGGGATGCTCCTCTACGCCGTTCCGTTGCATGGCAATATATTAAGACATTCCGGGAAGCTGTCTAAAGTCATCCAGCACATATGTTTCATCGTCCATTATCGCTCAGGAAAACTTCGTCAAATATTTGCGATACAACTTGCGAGCCCAGGTTTTGGCCGTCACATTCTGTTTATTATTACGGTTCGGTACAGTTTTCACCTTGAACGACTTCATATCTTGCTGGTGCTTGGAAGTATGCACGAAAGTTGAGGACATTTTTATTTGTCTAGCCACAGTACGTACCGAAAGAACTGGTATCTTCTGCAATATTTGCTTCACCTTCGCGTCCTTGTGGTGGTTCCTGAGTTCCATTTTTGTTCCGCTCCCAGCCTTTCTGGCTGTTGTCAAACGTGTATCGAAAGATTTAAGATCGTTATGGACAGTGCTTGCAGGAAAACTAAGTTTTTTGCAAGTTTTCTTACTGACAGATCCGGGTTTTCATTGCGACAACACACAATTCTAGGATTTTTTTTTTCAAAAGGGCGAATCTAACAATGAGAGGCTCTCTCCTCTCTCGCTCTCTTTCAATTATTACAACGCCGTTATAAATTTTGATGGATTCTTTAGTACAGATAGAAACACAACAGTGCTGGCTACCATACTCTAAAAATAGTTTAATGAAAAGCGTAACGCTGAATGGAATATGAATGAAAGAGAAAGTAATTAAAGAGAGTCTCTCAATTGCAGATTCACCCTAATGAAAAAAAAACTCTAGAATTGCTTTTCGCTCTTGCTCTTCTTTCGATGCAATCTTCTAATTTAAAAGCCTGAAGTATCACCAAAAAACGAGTTTACAAAATGAACAGACATAAGTTCATCAGTCTGGGAAAGACTTCACGCGTTGATGAAGTATTTTCAGAGATATACGTATTTAGCGGTGTTCAGATTTTGTCGCGAACAAGCCGTAAAAATGACAAGAAGAGTTATGCATTTCCATGATTTTCCAGGATTCTTTCAAGAACTGACTATGTACATGTAAACAAGATTAAACTAGTCTAGACCAAACCAATGATGTAAAGGATATCTTCAGTCTTAAAATTTCCAAATAAAATTTCCTTTCGAATTGTTTGATTCAACGTAGGATGAATATAGGAATAGGGTATGAATAAAGCCCGATTCAAAGTAAATTTGGTTCAAGTAAATTTGTTTCAAAGTAAAACATTCAAGTGATCATAGCTCAAGAATTAAACAATAAACAAGGTTGATCAAAACGTCAAACAAAAGGGCATTTATCCAGCTTTCAAACAATATATAACAAGTTATTACAATTTACCGTTTTAAACGAACTGTCGCACTTTACTTGTGATCGATGCCATCATGATCTGCACAGTCGCTGGTGACACTGTACCGGTGAAACTTCAAACGCATTTGTTGTGCATTTGTCACTTCTTTACCGCATCCTCGATGTTTTCGCTTGACAATTGCTCAATATTTTTCGATCAGTCTGAACTCAGGGCTATTCGGAGGGTTAATCTCCTTGGTGACGAAATTAACATTGTTTGCAGCATACCATTCTAGTACCACTTTAAAGTAGTGGCAGCTGGATAGACCTGACCGAAACATAACCTTGGCCTTGGGTTGCCGAATTCAGGGCAAAATCGGCTTTTTCAGACACCCTTTAATGTAAACCTGCTACGTCATTGTGTGAGATGTGATGAAAACCTTGTTTTTAAGGCCATAACTGCAGATTCCTTGCCAAATCATTAGTTTCCGAGCAAACTTATCAATCAGCGAAAACAAATTTATACCTAGAAGAGACAACCCCACGACCAGTTGACAGTTTAAATTTCCATCCGAGAATATGTTTATAATCCATTTTGTCATATGTTTCGTCGTCCCTAAAAATACAGCCTTCAAATTTCGTCAAAACTCGTTCGTGTAGTAATCGTGCTTGCTTTTTGGCCACTAAATTTTGTTTCAGGGAGCGATTCGGATGTTTACTGGCACAAAAAGACTTCTCTTGAAAAGATGTTACGGAGGGTGGATAAGTTGGAATCGTATTTCTTTGCCAAACTTGAATGAAGACACCTGGGTTGCCTTTAACGAACCTCAACACCTTTCTCCTCAGCTCTTTGTCCCTAGTGCCACTTTTATGATAGATGCGCTGTGCTTTATCCACCCTCAGAGCATTCTTGCAACGATTACAAGACACACACATTTGTTGACTTTGGGAATTTTCACACTTTTGCTATTTTTGAGGCAGACCACGAAGGATTCTCTAGATGTTCGTGCACAATCAATTTTCTTTTCTCAAGTCCAATGACTTTTCACCATTTTTTTCGTTAATGAAACATCAACAAATGCCTGTCAAACGTTTTTTGTTCCGTCCACCAGGGACGCGGTGGTGTATTAAACAGTGCGTCCAAATTTAATTTTTCGGAGATTCGCGGAACGTACTTGCAATAGAAACGTTAAAATGCTAGACGAAGATTACATAAAATAGATAAATCAATTGATTTTTTCATCTCATAGAATCAAGACACGGTTCTCGTGAAATTTCAATTATTCGAATCTAAATTACAGCCTACGCTCCTATACCTATATCACCACTCGATTCCTCAAAATATCATCTCCTGAAAATTGCAGTAAAGTGCTGTACTAAAATGAGTTTTTTTTATCATCCACCCACAACTCCAAACCCATCGGACGTTACATCCTACCGACATCAAAAATATTGTGAATCATATAGATAGTACGCTCTAGGATACAAGAGCATTACTTTCTGATGAAACGTTGCTCAATTTTTCTCGTTTTCCCCTGACCAAGCCGGCCCCTGAAAAATACCTATTAACAATACGAAATGACTGCAAAGAAACAGCAACCAACACCGAAATCACTGATAAGCCACGTTTCCGGACCTTGGCTCTGGCTTCGTCGTTTCCATACTTTCTGCATTGAAACGATATTGCCCAGCCAAATCGGAAACTATGAATGAAAGCGAGGCTTTACTGGAGAAAAGGATAATTAATTTGCATACTGTTTCAACGGTAAGCTTCCTTCAAGTGATTCGGGGTGCCGACGATGTAAAACTGTAAGAAGTTAAGTACAATGCTCAACTATTAGATTGAGTGTCTGAGACTCACAATGGTGATATCATCAGTAAATCATCAATATTTTGAGATGGGTGATGCTTGGTATTGCGAAATAAATTATTTAGGTAGATTGACATGAATGATTACGTGCTTGTAAACGACTCTCTCACCCATACTGAAAATTAAATTTCGCTTTTATTACGAAATCGAAGGAAGGACTAACAAATCTGTTTGATGTTTTCTTCAACGAAATTGAATTGTACTTTTCAAAAAGCTACCTTCGTATTCAATGCCACACGTGTAACTGTCAAAAGCACAAAGCATTTGTTGACACAGAAAGAACATTCGTTCATTATACGAAAACAACACAAAGTGCTACGAATATGTTTTATCAATAAAAAAGAAACGTCTCTCTGGTGAATGCAGGATTGACTGACAGATCTTTTAAATTGACTCAGTATGACATTAAAAAAAAAAAAGCGCAAAGAGCGAGGAGTTATTCAGCATATTTATTAATGTTTCTGACATGAGGTTCGGGCTTTTATGACAAGATCTCAATAGGTCATGGTGACTCGTAACAAGTTACTTGGTTAATATGTATAAACTTATAACTCTCGATAGCGCTTTAATTTTGATTTTGGGATAAATCAATTATTCCAGCCCAAGCAGTAATACCAACATGTATGAGTACGATTGAAGAGAGGCAATTGGTCGATCTTCACAAAATTCATTTCGTGCATTGTTAAAAGAGGTTTAATGATAGCATATGATAACCATCAAGAATGTTTCATACAATGACGAGACATTTGTTCTATGTACAAAATCCATGTTTAAGAAACGAGCAAAAGCTTATTTACGAAAATAAATTTTCAGTGCATATATTGACAAAGCAACACCGAAAAAAACACAGTTTTTTACTCTCCGTGCTCACAACGTTTCGATAGAACTTTTTTTATGGTTGTTTAAATAATAAGTGGCAGGGTGGCCACAGACTCGGGAAAATCGGGAAATGCGGGAAAAATGCGGGAATCCAAAATCATTGGGAAATATGCGGGAAAAAGGCGGGAATTTCAAAAGTCATCGGGATTTTTTGTCATATGGAAGGAACCATACTCACACCTTTTTCAAATGATTTGAGTAGCGTTTTTGTCATTTACTTGGTCCTCCGATCTCATTGTTCAGCCTGTTCAAAACGTACCGCTTAGAGCGGTGGTCTATTTTAACATCTTGATAGTTGATTTGCATCAGCAAACTTTTTTTTTCCTTAATTATAGACCCTTTAATAATTTATTCGGGTCTTTATGTGTTAAATCAGCAAACTTAAAAAACCAGCTAAAACAGACCAACTTTGCGTTCCCCGCACCGGTGTGGTATTTCTTGTTGTTAAACCCACCAACACCTATCATCTTGTCAAATTTACAATATCCAGAGATCAGAAGTTTTGTTTTCTTCAGATACCGAGGATTTTTCGCAAACTTTTTACCATGGATTGGTTTGAGTGGTGGTGAGTATGTGAATGCATGCATCTCCTTTAAACGATATTAGATAGTGCTGATAGTGATAGATAGAGCCACGCCAAGCTATAACAAAAAGCACTTTCTGCGACATTTCAACATACCAAAGGATATGATCCTAGACATTATGTGACAACTAGAGTCAACTGATGACTTTTTGCAGCTGTTGCGATGCAGCTGGATATGTTGGCCTTAATGTAACATAGGTGCACTACAGCTTAACGGATGTTGGCGTATGTCCTCAGCTAGTTCTCTCGAAGACAACTTGGGGGTTGGTGACCCTGAGGAATTTTTACAAATCTGTCCTTAAGACTTACGGCCCGCAGTTTTTACGCCCACAATATCGGAAAAGGTTAAGAAACTGATGGAAAAAAATTATCTCCCAAAAGTTCGAAAAAAATCTTGTAAATTCAGTGCACTTAGAAACTCACGGAACTTATCAGAAGCTCGGTATACTTTTTAGATTTGATTTAGATTTTCCCGAAGTTTAGCTATTCTCCCTGATGTCAAAGGAACATACCATAAAATTAGGGAACTTTCCAGAAATTAAAGGTTCTTCCGAGAAGTTCAGACAACTTTCCTGAAATTCAGATTGTTTCCTAGAAATTCAAGGAATTGTCCACAAATTCAAGGAGCTTACCACGAGTTCAGGAAAGTTTCCAAAAGTAAAGGGTGCTTCACAGAAGTTCAGGTAACTATCCAGGAATTCAGGGGGCTTCCAGAAGTTTAGAAAACTTATCAGATTATGTTGGGTATTTTTTCAGAAGTTCATAGAACTACTCAAGATGTTCAGGGAACTTCCCAAAACTTCAAGGAACTTGCCAAAAAATTAGAGAACTTCCAATAGAGAACAGTCAAGAAATTCATGAAGCTTTTCAACAGTTTGCAGATCTTCCTAGAGGTTAAGTGCACTTCTTAGAATTTCATGAATCTTGCTAGACATATACAGAACTTCTTAGAAGTTCAGCGAACATGTAGGAGTTCAAGAAACTTCCTTGAAGTTCAAGGCTTCTCAGAACTTCAGAAAATGCTCACAAAGATCATGGAACTCCCCCAAAGATCAGCAAACATCTCAGCCGTTCGGAAATTCAGAGAATGTCCCAGAAGTTCAGGGAACTTTCCAAAAGCTCGAAAAAACTCCCAAATGCTCAGGAAATTCAGCAATTCAGGAAATTTCTCAGTTGTCCTGAGATTTTCCAAGAATTTCAGAAAACGTCCCAGATAAACAGGAAAATGGATTTTTTGAACATTCGAAAAGTTTAGGAAACATTCAAAGGATTTTTCCATAAGTTTGGGGAGCTTCCTAGAACTTAAAGGATCTTTCCAGGTGATCGAGAAACTTTCCAATCGTTCCGACAACATCCCAAAAGTTCAGGGTATTTAAGTTTTAAGAAGAATCTTCTTACAACTCGATAATTTTTCGAGCCCAACCAAAACGAGAATAAAGAAACCAACTACTTTTTAATCAATTTCATAGAATTTCCACCTATTCACAATCTTGGATATCATAAAAAGTTCTTGTACGGTTTAACAACATCTCGGTAATGCTAACTATTCCACAGAAATTCCGCAGCTTTCAAGATTTTTTTTTCAATTTCTCGTAAATTATATCAATATATGAAGTGGCGAACCAGCCCAGGTGACTGAAAGCCACTTTAATAAAGAAACAAAAAAAAATTCAATATTTGTGTTATTCTGCTTTTTATCACAGAATATTTACCTGCTGGAAGTTAAAACAACTTCTAAGAAGCAAAATCTGATTTTCTATGTACCCCTCATTTCCAGAAAGTTGTTCCTATTCCATGTATGATCAGCAAACTTTTTGGAAGTTCATCCAAGTTTCCAGAAACGTTAATAATTTTTCGGCAATTCAATGAACTTCTTTAAAGTTCCACCATTTCTCTTCTCGAAAGACAGCGAGCAAACTTCATGATTATTTGGAAACATCCAACTATTTTATTCAACTGCCGAGAAGTTTAATCAGCTTCTGGCATTTTAATTATAGGTATTTCTACCCAATCTTCATAGATATTCTGAAGTTCATTAAATTATATGTTTGAAGGGTGCATTCAGTAAGAAACTTAGAAGCTTATATAAGTTCTGAAATGATGCAAAATAGATACGGTATAAACAAAATTTACAAACACCAGCGATGCAGCGATGTTTTTGCGTTTGGTCTAGAAAAATAAATCCAAACCACGTTGAAGATGCTCTTAGAAGATCTGGTTACACGGCTGTAACAGGTGAGGCCAGAAATGAACCTATCTTTCATGTGGTGGCGAATGTGTTTGAAGTTTGGCGAATTGTGTTTGTAAGGGTGTTAACACATGGTGAAAGAAGAATTTGGGCAGCTGTGCTCAATGCCGTCTGACATTGTTTGCCGGGTTCCAGAGAAAAGAAAATGGTTTGGACAAATTTTGGCAAGAACAAAGAAGGAGCTGCCAAATTTGGCAACATTTGTTGAAAATTGGCTCATCCTGTCGCACAAAAAGGCGTATTTTAAATAAATGGAAAGTGTCTGGTGGTAAATCAAACTGGAAAAAGTTTGGGAGATCAGAGATTTAGCTACGAGTTATTTATATTAACTCATCTTAACAGTCGGGAAAATAAAGCAAGAAGGCGAGAAAAATGCGGGAAAAATTCGGGAAAAATTGTGTGGCCACCCTGAAGTGGTTGGGCTTTAACAAACATACATTTCGACTTTTAGTGGTTTAAGGCTTATGGTTTGTGTCCTTTTAACTTACCTTTTATTTAATTATTCAATCTGATGTAATCTAAACAGGAAAATCAAACATAACTTTTTAAGCCGAAGTAAGTCGTAAATGTAAACACTTAGAAGAAATTTCACAGTATTCGGTAATTTCTTACCGAACATTCAACAGCCGAACGTTCAACAATCCGATTTAACGGATTTACCGAAAACCGGTAAATCGGATTACCAAACGTTCAGCTGTTGAAAGTTCGGTAAAAAATTACCGAATACTGAAAATTTTCTAAGTGTGTAAACAAGCTGTTATTATTGTACTAAATTGTTGCTTCTTGTAATCCTAATACACGAATAATCAGCAAATAATTCAACACGGTGTACATTGACGGTGTAGCAATCATGGTATTCTGTCGTCGTATCAAGCGGAGTGTATCTGAGTAGTATGAAACCAAATCAGTGTATCATTGAGTTACATGAAAATGCACTTTGCATAATTTTCTCTTCGTGTTTATTGCAACTGCATTCATTTAGTTTTGTTCGTTTATTGCTTTCAATTACATGCTGGAAATTTACTTTTACTTACAAGTTTGAACATTTTCGCATTATTTTCTGCCGCACCCTGTATAGCCACTAAAGCGGTTCAAAGAATTGTAGGCACCTTTAGCCTCACTTTACACAACATATTTTTACAACGATATTTTTGCCATATTTATCATTTTTCTTATCATTATCTACTTTATGCATCAGGTTCATCAGTTTAGCATGTACAATTTACGTTTTAATAATGGTTAATTTTCCGATGATCAAACGCAAAGTTAGTCTTTTCGATTTGTCTTAGGGTCATAGAACCAATTTAAAAAATCGAAAATCGACATCAAAAGGATCGATCATGTAAAGATCAATCCGAGACAACCCAATCCTAATTTGTATGTAAATAAAAGCAACTGCCATTAGTCCAATTTCAAGGCTAGAAGAAGACTATTTATTAATAATTATGAAGTTAAAGCCGCAAAAACATGCCCTCCTACGGCACAGATTCCTTGTGGCCAATCGGATTAAAAGGGCAGTACTCACCAGAAACTGAAAATTGAGACTCTAATAAGCATTTTTACTGCAAAAACTTCAAATTTGGAAAATGTTTTCCGCAATGTTAATTTGAAATCCGGGTCAATATGACCCGAAATATCTTATTCGTCACAGTAACACTAGTAATTGAATGGATGCTGACAAATTCGGAAAATTGTGTGAATGTCATTAAAGTTCAAGTGATACACAGAAAAAAATAATTAATTTTAACAAGCGCATAAAATTTCTCCTCGTTTAATTCCAAAACAAAGGAGGCGTAAACAACGAAATTGTTTGCAATCATTCATAGTAGATTCAGGTGTTATCTGGCTTAAATTCACATGAAATATCCTATTATTTGCTGCTAAATTTAGCATTCCTTTTATGTGCATAAGATAACGCAGAAAATTAAATGTTTCTTCTTACCTGTGTATAACTCAGGAATAGCCACCCATACTATGTCCAAAAAATGTTAACTGTTCTGTTACAGGTATCTATTCCCATCCTAATATCATGTTCCAATACTCATCCTACGCTGAATCAAGAAATTGGAGAATAAATTGATAGGTTCCTTTTTGTGATCGTGTCTGTCCGGATTTAATAACATAAACATCAGCTTTGCAGCTGATTCTTGATGAATGAAGTATGCTATGCTGGTTCAAAAAAATTATTTAATCCAATGAAACTTAGTTATTATAAATAAAAACATAATAAGGAATACCATTTTATCACTTCCATCCACAAGGCACCCTTTTTTTCTTGATTCATTGAACACGCTTATATTTAAAATTTAAATTTGAATCACTTTTCAACGAAAGCTAATTTAAATCAAGTTCGATTATATCGTTCAATACGCCTCATTTAGGCTCTATATGAGTTGGCGTTTTTGGCACCATCGAGTCATTAATTATCGTATTACTTTTGATAGTTCAACGAGGTGTAAAACTTATTTACTGATAAAAAAAGCAACCCACTTTGCTGTAGATTTCATACTCGTTACATGGTCATAATTCAAAATTAAACAGCTCACGGTATGTGTTCCACGCTTATTATGCATTCCTCTATTTATAGGTTATTGCTCTGGAAAAATCCCCACCTCACTGGAAACCAATTTATCACAATAGAATGGCATTCTCAGCGTCATCCACATTCTCCCAACGGCTTCTCGTCGCCCTGCTGGTGTGCACCCTGCTCATAGATCTCAGTTCTTACACCGAAGCCAGACCACAGGATGAGCCGACGTCCATGGCCGATGCTATCCGACTCCTGCAGGAACTGGAGACTAAACACGCCCAACACGCTAGACCAAGGTAAGCTGCACAGTTGAACACCGCGAACTTCTAGTTTCTTGTCGCAGTCTTTTAAGAAAAATTGCTCATAGAACGATTTGTTGAGCTTATAACTATAAATTGAAATTATTAACAACAATCACGCATTTGAATGCCTTGCTGCGGGGAAATTCCCAGCTGCAGCAGGCTAAGAAAAATGATGCTGCAAAAATCTTGTTCCAACTTGCCCGAAGACCTACTGCGATTGCTTCGAAGATTATTGACTCCATTCCTGGTAGGTAGCTACGAGTGCAAAACGAGTCCACGTGCGTTGACAGATTTATATTTGCACGTTTTTCTGGTTTCACTTCCCCAATGCCCTTAACGATGCGTATCCTAACTTGCAGCGCGCCAGTGTGAAATGCGTTGACCTTTTACCGTCCGATGTACTTCTCGTGAACCAGAACGCACCATTGACACTCTCCACTGTACATCATCATCATATGAAATGATATCATCAGAAAATAAAAACCGAAGACCATTTACAGAGTTTGAGGAATGCAATTGGTAGCAGCTGATTTAATTTATGGGCATGTTCATGGGTAGTTCTTAATACATAATCTGCAATCAGAACTAGCCCATTTTGCCACATAAGGTAAAGTTGAAAGTTCATATAATTCACAAATGGCCAGTGTTATTATCGTTGAGCGCTGTAAATCGAGTTTTTGCAGGCTAAGTCTTAACGAACATATGTAAAAAAATCCTCAAATTAAGTTGTGTCTAGTCTAGTTTACTCCAAACGTACACAACCAGTTTTTGAAAGTAACGGAAATGCATCACTTTTCTTGTCATTTTTAGTACTAGATGAAAATCATGAAGGTGAAACAATTACTGATTTAGCCTTGACTACTGTGCAGCGATAATTTAGTTATGTCAATGACAGTCTTTAAAAGGCCGATCTAATAAAAATGCTGAATTATATACATTTCCTCAAAAAGAAATTCTAGAGCGGAGACATACTGTACCAGTTGCTCCGTATTCGTTGGGAGTGATAAAGCTAAGAAAACTAGTGTACATTGTTGTTTGATCCCTTAGGATAGGACATAGGTATTTCCACTTCATGTAAAAGCTCTTGATCTTAGGATATTGCACCTTTATCCGCTTTGCTGCCATTGCCGGTAGGATCATGAGCACTTACTCTGCTCATGATTGTAGTGCTATTTTCCGCCTCCTGAAAAGAGAAGACGGACGTCATTTGAATATCTGATAAAATTCAAGCCCGACATATATTCAGATTATTAAACGCAATATATAATGTATAAAAAGAACGTCCTCACAAAGTCAGCTGCAAGGGACCACCAATTTTACTCAACTTTGAGTTGTTTTTGCTTCACCTTCGTCACAAATAGAATCGCTCAAATTTTATTGAATGTAACTGATATTGACAAGTCGACAAATCAAAATCATCGACTTAAACCATTTGTTTTTGATTTGTAAACTTCTAGCATGAGCATGAGCATGATTGACCACCCATAATTGCAACTCCGTTGTTGCCAGATCAGCTGTTATTACACAAAGAACCAACAGATGTTGCTTGAGACTAACATACATCTTCAATGTGTAAAACTGGTGATCTAAAACTAAGGCAATTCCAGCGCCGACCCCGCCCAAATGAAGGTCAAGTAAGGAAAAGTTAGAAATACGTTGAAGTGATACTCGCTTTATTGGAAGCCGCGGAATTCACTGCACTTCCATAAGAAATCGCTAGGATTTTGGATAACAGGATTGGGTGGCAGCAGGGTTCGTTTTGTTTAACGATAAGCTGGCAAGTGAAATATTTAAAAATTAGTGCTGATTTCCGGTTTGAACCGATTTAAACCAACAGTAAGGATGCTATTGGGGCCACTCACAAAGTGTGATTGTGGTTTTTTATTGGAAAAAAAGGGTTTTTTAATAATGTTGAGAAGCCGATTTTAACCGGTTTAAACCAACAGTAAGGATGCTATTGGGGCCACTCACAAAATGTGATTATTTGTTGGGAAACTAGGAGATGTTTTATAATATTGGAAAGCCGATTTGGACCAATTTAAACCAACAGTAAGGATGTTATTGGGGCCACTCACAGAAAGTGGTAGTGGTATTTCATTAGGAAAACAAGGTAATTCACCTCAACGCTTGAGAGCCAATTTGGACCGATCGACACCAACAGTACGGATGCCGCTGGAATCACTTACAAAATAAGACAGTGGTTTATTCGTTGCAAAGTAGGTTGGCCCGACGAGCATCACAAACGATAATTTGGATCACAATTAATTAAGTATCCCATCACCGACCCATCTTACCCGTCGAACCACGACTTCTCATGCTCACTCGACCACACGCGCAACGAACAATATGCAACCAAAACAATAGACAAAACGCTACGCCCGGTAAAAAATTGCGGAACAAACTATCGACACAACCGATTCAACCAATAGTCGACGAAAACCTATTAAAAATAAACTTTATTAACATAGATATAATTAATAACAATAAACTGTCTTGTTCTACGTCCTTGAGAGCACTTACTACCTCACGAGTCGGCTATCACAAAATTGTTGCTTCGCTTCTCCTTCGGCCTTGGGCCATTTGTTACGTACACAAAATTCGTTAAAATCTGTCAATAGCCGTCCTCGCTCATTTATGCAACCTTCGACTCCCCAATGGAGCTGAATTCATGTTGCCCTATGAATGTTTGACTTTGAGCAGGTGATGAGAATTCGAATTTCTTAACAGACTGTAAAATGGTTTGCATTTTAAAACTGCAAATGAACGCCCATATTTATGGAAGCCACTCATACAAATAAAAAAATGATCTATTGAAATTAATAAACTTTGCTTTAGTTTTTGAAAAAGAGACTTTTGCAAACGCTTATTACTAGATTTCAAAAAGTTCTGTAGGCTGCAAGATTAGGTTAGCTACTGAACCAGTGGCCTTGCTAAAATTCAGGGGCAGTAATGACTGGTGTTTGGGAATGTTTGACCACTAGACTCGGAAGAAAAAGTCATAGGTTTGTACCACGTTTCCAGGCTCTAGAAACCCTAAACCCTAAAACCACCCTCTTGTTATGTTAGTCCAAGTAACGGATGCACAACAGGAGTACCACAGTTAAAAAAAATTTACCGCCTTACTTGGTTAAAACAAGACAACGCAAGTCCAGCTTAACCATATGCCGTAAAATTATATTTTCTGAATTTATCAAATATGAAGCCTTGGCGCAGCTCGGCGCAGAACGCCGCTATGAGTTTCAAAAGCTAGATAAAATTCTATGTTGAATAGGGTAAGAACTCTTCATTTACCAGTTTTCAGTGCTATGTAGATGACACCGCGAAAGTTAGAATAATGTGTAATCCAGAAAATAGTTTTCGGTGACGAAGTAACCCAGTGGCTAAAAGTCACCTTAATAGAGATTTAAAAAAAAAAAGTGTTTTATAAAAACTATGCACAAAACCGGATTTCAGGGCGATCAAAGGGCGAAGAAATTATTTGCATTGAAAATTTTAGCATATTTCATAGACTTTGACAACTTTAAAAAAAAAACTCTGTAAGTTTCATTTTTCAACCGATTCACCTCAAAATTTTGCAAATGTTTGTACATATATAGTACATTGAGGAAACAATAAAAAGCAATAATCAAAACCGATTTTTTTTATTATTGTCGGCCTGTCCCCACTGTACCTTGCCGCAACACTCTCCACGATTCTAAGGAACTCGAGAGTGCCCTAAAAACATGGACGACGCATGTCACTTTGTGCATCGTTGCCTAGACTAACGTATTGGTACATATTCTGCGATTGCTTGTCTCCATCTATTTTTCTGTAATGAGTGTATCGAAAAGTAGTTATGCACATTCAAAAATTAAAATTAAACTCAAGACAAATCGTAAATATTCAAATCAATTTATGTTACCTTAACATTAACTTAACATGCTAGAATATCAATTAAACTAACAAATTAATCAGATTACTGATTGCGGTAATATGATCGTACTTGAGCCTTTCTACCACCCATTAAGTTTCTGCACAGTGGTTTTTGTCCACTTCCTGGACACGATCCTTCTTTCCGTAAAAATTTGCTGACTTTATAGAAATTACAAAACTTTCAAACCGTACACATCTAAAAAGGCAAGCTTATTCACCGGATCAAGTCCGTCATAATACCTTGATACACTATTGACACTAATTCTGTGTTAACGACACCTTTTACTTTCTATACACATAACTTTCAGTATGAGGCTAGTTCGTCACGCTAGGGAAACGACACGGACCTCACATGGACCACCAATCAGGACACAAACACAGATAGCCAATACGAGTATATAAATATTAACGTAGGACTACGTTTCCCTTTTCTACACCGGGTGTCATTCCAAATTTTTGAAAAATGAGTACGTTACGCTAGAGTGAAAGGTTTTTGAACGCTAACAACTCTCGTTAAACTGAATGCAATGACTTGATTCATACACCATTTGATCAGAAAAACATATTTGCATTGAAATTTCAGTTTAGTGCTATTAGTATAAGTAGTTAAATTTTTTACTTAAAAATTACCTACTTTTGCTCCCATACCAATTTCCGTATGAACATGGTTGAACATGTTTTCCCTATTGAAATCCTCAAAAACGGGTAATAAATAGTTCAAATTGTCTTCTCCTCTTTATTTCATTTAGTTTCATTCCATGATGAATACAGAAATAGCCACACTCTTCAGCCGCGATGAATCGAAATGATTTTAGTTTTCGAATTCTCAGCTGGTTTCGGTATGGGAGACAGATTCATGCAAGACCGGCTAATTGTACAGTTACCGGTTTCCAAATGCAATGATAAAAATTTCGGGCCACTGGAAAACTGGCCATTCGTCCCTTATGATATCATTTCGGTTCGTCTCGTGTGCAATAAACTAGCGTTGAATATTGGGCCATGCTATGAGGATCACAAAAGTGTAGTATGGAGAAAAATTTCATGAGAAGGGACGGGTCCAAAGCCAAATTATAGAACTATTTCATTAATGTTAAAACCAACCATATGTTCAAAGATACGTATAAAACTAGATGATACCATTATTACTATAAACCAACGTGGTCCTACGTGAAGCTTGCGGTAATATCTCTGATATTTTCCATAAAATAGAACAGTTTGTTCGCTAAAAACACAAATTACGCACCGATAAAAATATAAAATTTAAAGTACTGGAAAAAATTAACCATACACATGACCTGAAAACGAATGTTGAATGTTATATTATTCTTATTTGGACAGTTATATATGTGCAGATATAGGAAACTTTATTATTTAGTGTGCTAAATACACAGGCCAGGACGTAAATAAATAAACGTTTTTATTTTTTCCCAAATTAGTTTTTTTCTAAATATCGATGTTTTTTTTATTTTCCGTCGGCCTATTTCCTCACATGGTGACAATCACCGACGCCAGGGAGATGACTCCACCGCCTGACCCTACCTAACGACTCCATGAATACGAGGCGGGGCCAACGGCTTCACTTCCTTCCGAAGGAAGACGTGACAAGATTTTTTCGCCTCAGAAAACCACCGACGTCGACTGGGAATGAACCCAGACCCACTGGGGTGCCAGTAGCAATCAATCTTACCACTACACCACCGACGCTGGCTTGATATTTTTTCGAAACAAAATAAATTATGAACTTCAACAATCGGATATAGAATATTATTAAAGCCAGTTTTAATTTTGGCAGCACTGCATTCTTTGACAGTTGATGTGGTGTTTTCCCGCTGAGGTTGGGGCCGTGTGTATCGCTTGATATCAGAAAATTAATGATTCGTGATCGTGAAAACGGCCCTTCCTTCGGGAATATTGCTAAAAAATACTCAGTTTTACATGGAGCTGTGCAACACATATAGAGCAAGTAAGAAAGAAAATAGGACAGGAATAGTGAAAAACTTATCCGGGCAAGGACGTCATCGTTCGACAACACACCGTGGGGATGTCAGGATTGTTCGATTAAGCAAAGTTCGAAACTTTCATTGAGAGAGATTGCTGAATTACAAAATCTGTGGACCACAGTGGATTAAAGAGCTGCTTGGAGCCCAAGCGACCTTTCGTCAGCAAGAGATACCAGAATCCAGAATTTGCCCAAAAATACGCTGGCATGTCGGTAGACTTCTGACTTATGGGCAGACGAGAGCAAGTTTGAGCTATTTGGACGTAAAAGACGTAATTTGGAGAGCTTCTGTGAAGAACACAACGATCGATACATCGGGAAGACAGTGAAGCATGGAGATGGGTCTGACGAGCGTTCGTATGGTATGGCGTAGGAAGTTTGACACATTAGATATGTGGAATGTAGGAATCATGACTGTGGATATATTGATCGACTTGCTCTGCGAAAATTTTAAGGTGGCTCTTTTGTAAACTGGCTTAGAAACCAATGACAACTTTCAACAGCACCTCAATCCAAAGCACGACGTGAAAAAGCTACCGCGTTCTGCAGAAGTCAAACAGGATCAAAATGCTCTAGTGGCCTCCTAGATCCCCTGAATTTAATCCCATTGAAAATCTGTGGGGGTTATTTGGATGATAAAGCGGACAAAACATCAGTAACGAACAAAAATAGCTATGGTAATACCTCAAAAAGCTTGTCGAAAAGCAGGTCGTACGTTGACTGCAAAGCAGTGTAGAAGGCTAAAGGGTCACACAAAGTATTGAAAGTTGAAGAACAAAGTCAAACGCAAAACCTTTTCATGGAAGAAAAACTCAGGTGCAACGTCTGCATTAAAAAATGGGCTTTTTTCGGATGGTGATATAAGTGCTAAGACAGATAATTGCTTTTTGATAAATTTCCCATGGGAAGGTACTTATTTAAACTTAATTGCAAGAAAATTCCTACCCCTTTGCGAGCGGCCTTCCGGCAGCTAAACCATCTACTCGCAATATTGTTTGAGTAGATCTTACGTTTACGAGTTCGCCGACTTGGGTAGCACATAACGGATATTCAGCCGCTCAATCTTCTCCAACGATCGCTTCGAGTAGTGGGCTGGACGCCAGATCCTGCCACAGAACACCACGTCTTCGCCCTCGGCAGTGCTTGATGAACGACGCAAATTTCGGCAGGTATTTCTGTACTATAAATCTTCTCCCGTTCACGGCCAGTCCGGGAGCGAAAGAAGAGCGACTTAGATATCCCCTTCTCGCTGGATTGTCAGCCACAGCAGCATCTTCAAGGGAGCTTGGTGCGTGAAACTTCACCTCGGAGCTCACATCCTTCGTGGGGGAAGTGAAATACAAAGTGCCCCACCAGTGCTGGCTGCCATCCAGAGTGGTAGATAGGCCCTGCCGTCCATCACCACCGCCACGTCGTGCGATCTCGCCGGGAAAATCGAGTTGACCATTTTATTCAGCCGCTGCCGCTGCGTCATTGCTCGTAGCTCCGAAACCAGTGAACGTGACTTCCGCTTCCCTGACTTGCATATTCATGTTCACCTTATGGTATTTTTTCACCGTCTGGCAGCGTTGCACCCCGGTCAAGCGCACGCATTGAAGTAGCCACTTTTCCCTCGGTCTTCTCTTCTTCATCATCCTCTTGGAGCTTCTTTGTCACTCAGGGTTTCGCAGGCCGTCCGGAACCGGCCTGTTCTCTTTTTCGATGCTCTGTTCGGCGTAATAGTGCCAAGAGATGTTGTAAATGTCGGAACGGGTGATATCCGGCGTCCGTAAAGTGCCGCACGATATCCATTATTGACGCGCCGGGGTGCCGTTCTTCGATCGCGCACACTTCTGAACGAGTGAGCGTTCTACCGTTTTTCGCCATCACGGTTAGAGTGCCTGACCGATAGAGCTGTCAAATTTTGTCCGCTGAACCATGGTTACTATGGATTGATGCCGCATGGGTAGTTTTGTTTTCAGTGTGGATAAAGGTAAACCGCACGAAAATAGGCAATTTTTGGCCCGTTTTTCTTAAATGGCAAATGTTATGATTTATGTTGTACATTAGATTACTCACTTAG